>JADRCD010104692.1:0-12552 GCA_019843815.1 Montemys delectorum | reverse complement strand
GATACCCTGACTACAAAGACTGGACTGGCTCAAAGGAACCCAGCAACCCTAATCAGCAGGAAGAAGCCTAAAGAGATCTACAGGCCCCTTTCCCTCTAACCTTCTTTCTCTTCTACCTAGCCTTGGGGGAGGGGAGTGTGGAAGGGATTACAGTGGAATAAAGGTTGGAAAGGTGAGAGGTAAAAGTCAGGAAAGAAAAGAAAAATTATACCAACAGCGTGGCACACAGTCTCTTGCTACTGCTTGCAGATGACGATGTAGAACTCTCAGCTCCTCCTGCACCCTGCCTGCCTGGAAGCTTCCGTGCTTCCTACCATGATGATAGTGGGCTGAATGTCAGAGCCTGTAAGCCAACCCCAATGAAATGTTGTCTTTATAAGAGTTGCCTTGGCCGGCAGTGGTGGCGCATGCCTTTAATCCCAGCACTGGGGAGGCAGAGGCAGGTGGATTTCTGAGTTCAAGGTCAGCCTGGTCTACAGAGTGAGTTCCAGGACAGCCAGGACTAAACAGAGAAACCCTGTCTCGAAAAACAAAACAAAACAAAAAAAGAGTTGCCTTGGTCATGGTGTCTGCTCACAGCAGTAAAACCCTAAGACATAAGGTATGTGCCCTTGAAAGGACTGTGTTGCTCACTGCCTGTTCTTGCTCTCTGCTCCACTTCATCCGGGGACCATATGCCCCTGCATAAATTCCAGCTGTCATGTACCAATCCCCACTTCAATCAGCAGAGTCAACTACAAGGCCACCACCATGGCCCACTCTTTGCCATGCACACTCGTCTACACCAGTCACGTCTGCAGTATCGGGCTTAAAAACCTGATCAAGGGCAAGAGGCAATAAGGACCCAAAAGGGTATCTGTGCCTCCTGGCTATTCAGGGTAGCTGCTGGCATCTCCTAAACTCAGACGTGTTCCAGATCAGTCTTTCCAATCGTCAACACGCCCTCATATTCAGGCATAAAGGTACCCCAAGAAATGACTTGTTTATGGCTAAGATTGGGCATTGTTTCCTGGCCAGCATGATGTTTCCAATATATCCTAATTTAATTCCAAGCTATCCTTAGCTTGGAATTTCTCTCAAGGAATCTGCCTGTCAGACAGGTTCTGCCCTTAGAGTTAGCAACAGAGGTCAAGTTCATTCCTCATTCCTTAGGGCAGCCTCACAATAGTCAGAACTGTTTTACATACTAGAAACTCAAGGACATTAGCTAGACCGATTAGGTCAGAACTTCCAGGTGCGTGCCTCCAGCCAGGGAGACCCAGAGAATTAACAGGAAATGCCAGATCGGACTATCTAAGTCTTACCTCCAGCAGAATCAGGGAATTAGCATAGGAATACCAAATTAGCCCCAGCGGGGAGGGTACCAACGCCCTTCTGCCCTGCTTCTCACCTGGCTACCTGATTCTACCGACCTTGAGGTGATGGTCACTTGCCTATGTGACTCCAGTCTTGCCCTCTGATTCTACTGACCTTGTTGTAACCCCTGCCCGCCTACATGACTCTTGTCATATGCCCTGCTTGCTGTATGCTACTTAAACCTGAATTTCACCTTACACAAATACATTCAGATTCACACACCCTTGTGTCTAGTCTGTTTTTCATCTGCCGACTTAATTGCCCATCTGACCAGAACTCTCATCCCGTGGAAATTGGGGTCCCCGCAATGAACCCAGTCTGCGGCAACTCCTGGAATGTAAATGTCAAAAGCTGAGAGCTAAAAGTCCCCTCCATTTACTTTTAAAGAAGCTGGCATCCAGTCTTTTGTTAGAGTGATCCAAAGCTGCCTGATACGCTCCTCAGACCCAAGCAGAATATACAGAGCTTTGGCTTCCAAGGACAAGAAGACACGATGAATTGAACTACTCCGAATAAGGATCTTCTATGCAAGAGCTGTGTGCTGGGTCAACAAGATGCCCCAGTGGGTAAAAGTTCCCAAGCCTATTAGAGGATGCATGTTGTCTAAGTTTGGATTCCAGTTGCTGTGAACAGAAACCATGACCAAGGCCGCTCTGATAAGGACATTTCATTGAGGCTGGCTTACAGGTTCAAAGGTTCAGTCCATTGTCGTCAAGGTGGGAGCATGGCAGCATCCAGACAGGCATGGTGCAGGAGGAACTGAGAGTTCTACATCTTCATCTGAAGGCTGCTAGGAGAAGACAGGCTTCCAGGCAGCTAGGATGAGGGTCTCAAAGCCCACACCCACAGTGACACACCTACTCCAACAAGGCCACCTACTCCAACAAGGCCACCTACTCCAACAAGGCCACCTACTCCAACAAGGCCATGCCCACTCAAACAAGGCCACACCCACTCCAATAAGGCCATACCTCCTAATAGTGCCACTCCCTTGGCCAAGCGTATTCAAACCATGACACAGGTAGAGACTAAAGACAAAAGGTTAATATCAAGTGTTTTCCTTGATTTATCTCCATCTTAATTGTTGAGTTTGGTTCACTTACAGATTTACCCTTCGGCAAGACAAGGCTGGCGGACCAGCATGGCTCCAGGATCTGCCTGTGTCTGCCTCCAAAGAGCTGGTCCCACTGCCGTACGTGGCTTTCTACCCAAATGCTGGGAATCCAAAGTCATGTCTCCACGCTTGCACGGGAAACATTTTACCGACTGAGCCATCTCCCCAGTGCAGAGAGCTGTTGATCTGGGATGCAGGAAAGCCTAAGAAAAGCTATGAGATCTAAATATTAATTGTCCTGCCTTCTTCTTCCAGGAAGGCATTTTAACTCAGAAGCACAGCAGGTGAGATGAAAGAAAAAAAAAAAGAGCCTACCACGCACAGCACTCAGCATAGCCCCAACAGCTGGGATGAAGGTACCCAGTATTTCTAATGCACAGGCCATGCTTCAAGCTCATTTCCATAGGGCTTCGACCAGGTGGATGGTTAAAGGGGACAGAACCCTAGCAGGCCAGGGATACCAAGACTGACAGAAGCAATCTATGATAGGGAAGCTTGCGATCTTGCCCGTCCTTGTTGTCCTTGTCAAAATGGAGGTATGGCTTTGTGATAACAGTTGTTTTGCTCTCTGCGCTGGGGGTTTGCCATTGCCAACCAACAAGCATGCATGGACACAACAGCTTCACAAGGGGTTCCTCTCATGCAGGACTTGCTCTCCGTAGGATCTGCAACAGATACTCAGTAACTATGTGCTGATGAATTCGTAACATGAGTAATTTAGCAGGACACAGTTTTGAGAGTCATTTTTTTTTTTCTCTTTTGGTTAGAATTCATTAATAGGGTCCAGAGAGACGATAGCTTGGTGATTGAGAGCAGTGACTGCTCTTCCAGAAGTCTGAGCTCCATTCCCAGAACCTATATAGGGTTCTGGGAACCCTATCCACACTCAGTAACTCTAATATTAATTTTTCTAGCCTCTGCAGGCAGCGCGCGCATTTGATGCGCAGAATACACACAGGCTAGACACCTCTACGTATAAAATACAAATTAAAAACTTGAATCTCAAAAAAAGTTTTAAAATATTAATAAACAGACCCCGACTTTTTAAAAGAAACGATGAGTTGATCACGGTTCATACTGACTAGCAACTTGACCGGCTTCAGAATTGCAAAGGCGACCATTCTCTAAGCCTGTTTGTGAGGGATGATCTTGTCTCGGGTAACTGAGGTGAGAAAACGGCCCGGGAGCCACAGAGCAGCATCAGCAGGTACAGTATTCATTCCCTCTGCTCCCTGCCTGCAGATCCGAGTGGCCCTCTGCCTCCTGGGCCTGACTCCATGACTCCCTAGAACTTCCTCGACTTCCTTTTGTTACAGAAACAAGAAACATAGTGAACACAGATAGAGTCTCAAAAACCGATGTCATGAAAGAAGGGTCTAGATTCTTAACTTGAAATGATCAAAACAAAACAAAACAAAAAACCTAAATGGTTTGGTAAAGAGAGAATGTGTCAAAAAAGAAAAAAGAAAAGACAGTTACTTGGGTTGGAGAACCAGCTTCCATGGCTGTGAACCCAGGGGGACCCTAAAATGAGCTCAGCGCTGACCCAGCTGGGGGGCTCCATTATAGCCCTGAGAACCAAGTCCAAATTGCTGATCTGAGGCCACCGTTGGTTTTTCTTTTAAAAAGTTAATCGAATACTTGTCATCAAGCTGTATTACACTTACTATGAAAGGTATCTTGATTTCGATGATATTAAAATATAAGAGCGTGGGGCCGGAGAGATGGCTCAGTGGCTAAGAGCACTGCCGGCTGTTCTTCCAGAGGATCTGGGTTCAACTCCCAGCAACTCACACCTCTCTGGAACTCCAGTTCTAAGGGACCCGATACCCTGCTAGGACTGCCACAGGCACTGGACACACATAAGTGGTACATCAACATGCATGCAGGCAAAACATTCCTATGTGTGTGTGTATGTGTGTGTATATATATGTGTGTGTGTATATGTGTGTGTGTATGTATATATGTGTATATATGTGTGTGGATATATGTATGTATGTATATATGTATATGTGTGCATGTGTATATATGTGTATGTATGTGTACATATATGTATATGTATATATGTGTATATGTATAAATGTGTGTGTATATATGTGTATTTGTGTATATGTATGTGTATGTATGCATATATATATGTATGTGTGTATATATGTGTGTATATATATGTATGTATGTGTATATATACACATGTATTTGAACTTAAACCTTTTTTAAAACGAGACCACATGATTGATAACTAGCTAATTCACCATTATATGCTTACACTACATACTACAACCACTGAGTCCACTCAGCTCTCACTTGCTGCTGCTTGGGCTCCACCCCAGAACTCCTTTCTATGAGCTATATTATATTCTATAGCCAAGAATTTGGCAGGTAACCATATCCAAGGTGCTCCATGTCCTGATAGGGAGGGTGGGAAAGTAAATATTGGCCTTTTCTTCTTCTATGTATAGTGGAGAAGAGGGTCTGATTTTTTTCCCCTATGAGAAATTCTCTATGCATAAATCTGAAGCATGGTGGCCAAAATGGGAGAGCTATTCTCTCTATATAGTTTCCAGAGACACCTCCTCTTACAATAAGGCTCAGACTTGGGAAATATCCGAAAAGATCCTGGACAAGAAATCACTCTGGGATGCTGACCTAGTCCACTCTCCTGTTGCTGTGCTTAAATGCCATGACCAAAAGCAACCATGGAGGGGGTTTACTTAGATTTATCATCAGTCACAACCCATCACCTTGCGGAATCAGACCAGGAACTCAGATAGGAACAAAGGCAGGAACCATGAAGGACGCCTCCCACTGCCTTGCTCTGTGGCTCAGGCAATGATGAAGGATGCTGCCTACGGCCTGGCTCCCCGAGGCTCATGCTCACATATATAACAACCCCGGACCACCTGCCCAGGGATGGCACCAGCACAGTGAGTGGAGCCCTCCCACGTCAATCAACAGTCAAGGAAACTGCCTCCACAGAAATGCCCACAAGCCGCTCTGATGGATTCAATCCCTCAGCTGACACTCCCTCCGATAAAACTCAGCTTTGTCAAGCTGGTAGCTGAAGCTAAGTAAGAGAGATGGAATCCACGGCCCTTGTGGTGCAGCCTCTACAGAGGGTTTGCAGTACGCATGCACGCCTCTCCTTGATGTGTGACAGTCCAGATGTGATAAGTGACATGTGACCACACCATCAGTGCTCTCATCACGCACAGTGTATCCTCTCGGCCTTAGAAACTTCCTTCCCTATCTTTTTTTTCCACCAGAAACTCCGACTGCATAAATTGGATCCACTAGGTGAACGTGCCATGTGGTCCCGTATCCGTGAACCTCTATCATTCATACAGATCTCTAAGTCCTACCTCAATAGCTGAACAGAAAGCCCAATTTACTGCATGTCAAGCCAAGGGGAAGCCATAATTTAAGGGACAAAGACTTCCTGAGCAAGGAAGATAGCTAAATGATCTTACATCACCAGGCTGAGACGCTTACAGTCACAAGTGTGAAACTTTTGGATACCCTGTCACCTTTCGCTGTGGGAGCAATGCTGGAGTCCTGTTGACTGTAAAGTCAAAAAAGTGCAAATGCCAGAGCTGAGCTTTTCCTGTCTGGCTTTACAACTGGGGGGGTGGGGGGGGGAGGGGAGGCGGGAAATGAACGCTGACTAAAAGAAACCCAAACCCAAACCAATGACTCTAATGGTTCCTTGTCACTGTGGCCAGGAAGAACATCAACATTTTCCTGAGAGGAAAAGACATCTTCATTTCCATTCTCACTGAGGTGACAACATAGTAGGATGTGACAGCCATGGTACCTTACTCATGGTCTAATACCTATCGATCTCTTACCAGGTACCGCCCACTTCGGTAAGTGTTTTAAAGGATCACCTCATTTAATCGCTACAAGGACTTACAAGTTGGTCATAGCCTCATTTTACAGACAGGTCACCAGAGGTGCCACACTGGGATCCAAATACAAGCAAAACAACAAACTTCACTTCCACCAGACAGGACGGGAAGGCGTCGCTATGGATATCACTGTCTCCTCCCGGGTGGACTATACACCCAGCCCAGCCACAAGCACAAGTCTCATCTCTTTGCATCACGGTGACAAGAGTGTTTCAAAGCACCTTATATAAAAAGATGTAGCATGTCATAGTAAAAGCAAGAGAGAGAGACAGAGAGAGAGAGAGAGAGAGAGAGAGAGAGAGAGGAGAGAGAGAGAGGTGAGAGAGGGAAACGAGAGAGAGCGAGAGAGAGAGAGGGGGGAGAGAGAGGGGGGAGAGAGAGAGAGCACACCCTGGGATGTTCTGATAGTTCAAAACCTAGTTTGAATGTCTATGAATTTTGTGGCTTGCCATCCCACCACAGCCCAAGTTGGTGGTAAATTAATACTCGGAGCAGTGTGTCATCTACATCCGTACTCTTAAGAAAGCCAGGCCTTAAAGGTCACACAGTCGATCTGGTCACCAATTACTTCATAATCTGTTCTTCATCCTCAACACAACTGCTTAAACTCCAGCAACCTGTTATCAACCTATGTCAGCTTCTCCAGACAGCAGCTCCCAAATGCATCAAGACAGACAGAATTACCACAGTGTGAAATAGGCAGAAACCTATCTTGCTACTTTCTGCTCCTGGGCCACACTTAAATAGAACTGCCCTGGTCACTGCTACCTGTGGTAGTTTGAATAGGCATGGTCCAGGGAGTGGCACTATTTGGAGGTGGGGCCTTGTTGGAGGAAATGTGCCACTGTGAGCATAGGCTTGAAGACCCTCCTCCACGTGGGAGCCAGTCTTCTCCTAGCAGCCTCCAGATGAAGATGTAGAACTCTCAGCTCCTCCTGCACCATGCCTGCCTAGACACTGCCATGTTCCCGTCTTGATGATAACGGAACCTCCGAACCTGTAAGGCAGCTCCAATGAAATGTTGTCCTTATAAGAGTTGCCTTGGTCATGGTGTCTGTTCAGAGCAGTCAAACTCAACTAAGACAATACGTAAGAGATAAGTTTCCCCATAATGCCTTAGAACTATCACATAAAAAGTGACAAACCATCGTATTTGCATGCTACAAAGGCTCTTTGATGACACTGGAGTATCTCTCTATTCCCTCCCCATCTCTCCTCAACAAACACAAGGAGGTCCAAGGAAGTCCACCTACAATGGCTCTATTAAAAGTTAGACCTTGGGAAGCAAGGGAGCATGTTTGCACTCATTTCTCCGAACTTTTCGTGGTTCGTGTGACATGACTAACTAAGTTCCTGCCTTGACTTCCACACAATGAGTTTCTGTTAACTGTAAGCTGAAAAAGAAAACCAAAACAAAAACAAAAACAAAAAAAAAACTCTCACATAGGAAAAATTTGGACCTTGGAACTTGGACCTTGGAGAGACAGCTTGGTGGTTAAAGGCACTGGCTGCAATGCCAGAGGACCAGAGTTCGATTCCTAACACCCACATGCTGGCTCACAACTCTAAGTCCAGTCCCAGGGGATGTGACACATTCTTCTGGCCTCTGTGGGCACCAGGTGTGTATGCTGGCAAAAACATCTGTACACAGTAAAAAGTGCATTATTTATTAGACCTATCTTCTAGAAATGGAAGGAGATTGCCCTTCTCCTGAGTCTAGGCAGGCTTTATCCACCAAGGTTCTAGACACATGCAAACTCAGTAGAGACCATTCACTGTGGGTATTGATAACTCCTTGTGTGTTTAACATGCCCTCCAAATCAATAGTCAGCCCAAATCAGCTTTTAATACAGTCTCCAGGATGAAAAGACATCGCTGTCCGCTGCTCCTCCTCTCGGCCTCTTATTCAACTGCTATGGCCTGGAGCAAATGGATTCTCTGTGTTGTTCCACTTCCTCCACAGTAAAAAAGGGACCGTGAGAGCCAACGGACCTCCAGGGGTAGTTACGAGACTTAAATGCGTGACTGCTTCTGACACTCGAGACAAGGCTGCACACAGACACCCGGTGTAGATGCCACCGTCAACCAGTGTTAAGATGGGGCAGGCACAGAGATGCACGCAGCATCAGAAATCACTTACCCCCTTGTTGACCACAGAAAGAGACATTAAAGTCAACCAACTCCAGAAGCAATTAGTCAGCAAAATGTATTCAGAGGCGGAGCACCCCATAAACGGATACGGCCAGAAGCTCCGGTGCTGTCGTTTCTAAAACTTGAACCAAATATTGAAAGTTCAATTCTTGGAAAGTAGACTAAAGCTTAAGAATTATTGTAGCCACCAGTTTTTGAGTTTTGAAAAACAATTCCTTAAAAACAGAGTCCACAAAGACCTTCATGATGTTTGGAATCAGAATTCTGTGCCTACTGCCCAGAGATTAGAGCCTTTGACTAACCCATCCTGAGCCTGAGCCATCCTCATGCGGACTGCCAACCCCGAGTCTACCTTGGGTCCACCAACGCTAGATGAACATTTTCATCACTGCGAAGTCACTCCAGGCAAACAACTTGAAAGGAGAGTTTATTTTTGCTCATGGCAGGGGCAACCCATTGGAGAAGATAGCTCCCATTGTGGTGGCCAGAGAGCGGACACTGACTTCCCGTGCCAGCGCCTTTTTTCCTCCTTCTCTTTTATTCCACACCAACCTCCAGCCTGTGGAAGCTGCTGCCTGCAAAACCTCTTGTGCGTGTGCACACACACACACACACACACACACACACACATGCATGCAAGGGTGTGCTCTGATCAATGTAATCCCTTCTCAGTGTAATCAACCAATCGGCGCTAACCACTGTGCAACCCAGGCCTGCACACAGCTGATGACTCACAAGTGGCTGGACTGAACAGCAAACTCTGAAGTCCTGCCCGGCACACAGCCTACCAACTCCTCTAACCACCAGTCCTTGTTCCTATAGATACTTCCACCAGAAATGGTTCCTAATTTCCCATAATGCTTGGCTTTTTGACTTGGGGGTTTTGCTTGTTTGTTTAGCACAAGGGTGAGACCTTTGGGGAGAGTTGTTTTGGTTTTTTGTAGGGTTTGTTGGTGGAGAGATTTGCTGCCTTTTAACTTTCCTTTTGGGTAGAAAAGGTCATCAAAGTTGTCAGAGTCCCTGCATGTAACAGAGAAAACAAAATTAAATCGAATTGAATGAAGGTAAAAGAAAGCCACTTCCCATATTTACTAGGGTGCTATTCATAATGGCCATGAGATGGAATGAACCTACGTGCCCATGAGCACGTGAGTGAGTAAAGAAAATAAGAACAGTAAATACACAGGAAATTAATGCCTGTCTTTTACGGGGAAAGTGGACGAAGCTGAAAAATACCAGGTTAAATGAAATAAGCCACACGGAGGGATACCCATCCCATTTTTCTCACAAGTGTGCAAACTGAACAAAGATGACAGAGTCCAGGATGACAGTGAAGGGAGAGGGCCAACAGGACAGGGGAGAGGGGATGTGATTAAGGCACTGGCTGTGCATATGTGAAGATACCACAGTGAATCTCAGTCATTATACATTAATGAATCACTGGAGTCGTAAACGCTTAAGGAGGAAAGAACCCGAGATCTTTAGGCTTTGCCTGTTTTGTACATAGAATTCAGCTAATTCAGGCTTTCATTTAATCCTCGTGTTCCTCACAGACAGCCATCTTGGTCTTCGGGTGGCTAGGCTGTTGGCATTTCTGAGCCAGCTGCCACTAGAGCGGAGAAGGCACTGCTTACAGGAAGAGGTGGGTGGGAGGGAGCCATGTCCTCTGGGAAGCGGTAAGCTGTAACAGCCCATAATGTCCCTGAGCATTCAATTCTGCTGGGTCATACTTAAGGGTAGCCAGGATATTCCAAACGTAAACAAGTTAAAGCAGTCAACGCTAACCCTTAGGCCACGCTGGTCGACTGACTTAGCCCTAACCCTTAAGTAGTTTCCTGTTGGTGTTTAATGTTAGTGGCAGCTAAACCTCCCTCAAATCAGATACCTGAGTGAGCTTTCCCGGGCCCATGCCGTTACCCAGCCAGCAATTCTAACAATGTGACTAGGGCACTGTGAGAAAAGCAAGCCTCGGGTCCCCATGCTCTGTTTCTAGTGACTTATCAAGCAATGAAGTTGGGAGGGTCGTGGAGGACAAGAAGATCCATCTAAGACGAAATCAAGATCTGTTGAATGAGAAAGCCAGGTCTAACCATGATTGCAGAGAATCGATAAGATAAGCCGTGCCGGAGGCAGTTATGGGACACGGTACTTCAAAGAGTTCAGCGGTCGGTCCTAGGTCCTCATGTGTGAGTAAGCACACAACACAAGCTGCAGGATTCCAAACCAGCAAGATCGGGCTGGCTGCGTCTCTTCAATAGGATTAGTGAACAGAACATGGTACTATTGTTCTGTGGCAGAAAGCGTATCACTTTTTATTATTTTATTAAAGAAGTAGCTCATTAAGGTCAGCCTTCTTAACAAGAGATGGATGGATTGATAGATGGATGAATGTATGATATGATAGATACACAGATAGATGGTAGAGATAGATAGATAGATAGATAGATAGATAGATATAGATACACAGACAGATGATAGATACATACGTGTATATACACAGATGATAGGTAGGCAGATAGCTAGATAGCTAGATAGCTAGATAGATAGATAGATAGATAGATAGATAGAGTCAGACTTCTTATTATGTTATCATGGCCACTACCCAGGCAAGGCAGATCCTGTAAGAAGGATAGTCCAAAAACTCTGGGTAAAGAGAGTTTGAACCCTTCTGGGTACCTCCTCATCCTGACTGTCAGCCACTTTCCTCTGAATATTTATGTGATTTAAACCCTAGAGAGAAAACAAATACTGGGACATATCTTGATTTCCACAAACTATTGTGTCCCTGTGGTGGCTTGAGTACGCTTGGTCCACGGGAAGTGGCACTATTAGAAGGTATGGCATTATTGGAGAAGGTGTGGCCTTGCTGGAGGATGTGTGTCACTGTGAGGGTAGGCTTTGAGGCTCCTATGCTCAGGCTCCATTCAGTGTGGAGAGAGCCTCCTCCTGGCTGCCTCCAGAAGCCAGTCTTCTCCTGTTTGCCTTCAGCTCAAGATGTAGAACTCTCAGCTCCTCCAGCACTGTGTCTGCCTGGATGGTGCCTTGCTTCCCACCATGACAATAATGGACTGAACCTCTGAACCTGTAAGCCAACCCCAATTAAATGTTTGTCTTTATAAGAGTTGCCTTGGTCATGGTGTCTGTTCACAGCAGTAAAACCGTAATCACACAGTCCCCTTATTAGATCACCTTTATCCTCAAAAGATATACAAAAACTGTTTAAAGGCTTAATTTTATGTGCATGTGCATGTGAGTGCAGCACCCCCAGAGGCCAGAAGAGGGCGGTAAAATATACTAAAGCTGGAGTTCCGGGTGATTGTGAGTGGCACAACGTAAGTACTAGGATCTGATGCTGGGTCCTCTGCAAGAGCATCAGCAAGTGGTCTTAACCACTGAGTCATCTTTCCAGCCCCTGCAAAGAAAATTCTAATTTCTGACAGGTCTGGAGTGACAGAGGTACAATTGTACAAATGTATCCTAGAAGAGGTAGCGTGGTCACTCCTGATGGGCTCACCAGAGTTAGCAAATAAAATATAGGAGTTTAAGTTTCAGATAAACCTTGAGTTTATGCTAAGTAGTTTAATTAGGTATGTCACATACAATATTTAGATCACTTTTATTCTAAAAAAAAATATTACTTATCTGAAATTTAAATTTAGTAGGTCAGTCTATATTTAATCTGGCAACTATACCTTTCCGGAAAGCACGGAGCCCCAAACTGCAGGCTTGCTATGGACATAGTCTCACCGTCCGATCTAACCAGAGTTGACAATGTTTAGATGGGCAATTCTTAGTCACCCAAAATGTCAGCTCATTATTTTTCTGCTGCCCAGACTTTATAAACATCTTTTCTCCCTAGCTCCAGAACAGGCTGTGTCAGTGATTCCGAAACTATCTTCTATCTTGTCAAATGAATGAGGATCTGTTCTTGACAATGTCACTAAGCACTGGAAGGTACGGACTGTCACGTGTTGGTAAGTAGGAGCCCAGTTCCCACATTACACAAATATACAGATGGTCAAATCA
>JADRCD010104690.1:17086-33155 GCA_019843815.1 Montemys delectorum | reverse complement strand
GGATATCTGTTGGTGTTTTTGTTATTGAAGACCAGACTTAGTCTGTGGTAATCTGATAGAATGTATGTGATTATATCAATTTTCTTATATCAGTTGAGACTTGTATTGTGTCTGATTATATAGCCAGTTTTGAAGAAGGTACCATAATGTTCTGAGAAGTTATATTCTTTTAATTTATGGTAAAATGTTCTGCAGATATCGTTTAAGTACATTTAGTTCATAACTTCTGTTAGTTTCACTGTGTCGCTGTTTAGTTTCAGTTTCCATTAGCTGTCAACTAATGAGCATGGGATATTGAAGACTTCCACTATTGTTATGGGAAGCTAAATGTTTGTTTTGAGCTTTAATAACATTTCTTTTACAAATGTTAGTGCCCTTTCATTTGGGGTGTAGATGTTAGGAATTGAAAGATCATTTTGTAGCTTTTTTTCTTTGATGTATATAAAGAATTCTTCCCCATCTTTTTTGATAGCTTTTGTTTGAAATTCTATTTTATTGAATATCACAATTGTTACTTCAGGTTTTTTCTTGGGACCATTTGCTTAGAAAGTTTTTTTTTCCAGCACTTTTGTCTGAGGTAGTTTCTGTCTTTGTCACTATGGTGTGTTCCCTGCATGAAGCAAAATATTGGGTCCTGTTTATGTACCCAGTCTGTCAGCTTATGTCTATTTATTGGGGAATTGATCGATGTTGAGAAATATTAAAGACATGATTTTAGGTCCTGTTATTTTTGTTGCTGGAGTTGGTATTATTTGTATACTAATCTGTTCTTTTGGGTTTGTTGTGAGACATTTAGTTTCTTTCTTTGTCTTGGGTGTAATTAACTTCTTTGTGTCAGGAATTTTGTTCCAGTATCATCTGTAGGGTTGAATTAGTAGAAAAATATTGTTTAAGTTTGGTTTTGTCATGGGATATCTTGGTTTCACCTTCTATAGTAATTGAGAGTTTTGCTGGGTATACTAGCCTGGGCTGGCATTTGTGTTCTCTTAGTGTCTATAGGACATTAGCCCAAGATCTTCTAGCTTTCATAGTCTCTGTTGGGAAGTCTAGTATAATTGTGATAGGTCTGCCTTTATATGTTACTTTACTTTTTTCTCTTGTAGCTTTTGATAGTCTTTATTATGTACATTTGGTATTTTCATTATTATATGATGGGAGGAATTTCTTTCCTGGTCCAATCTATTTGGTGCACTGTAGGATTCTTGTATGGTTATGTGCATCATTTTCTTTATGTTAGGGAACTTTTCTTCTATAATTTTGTTGAAGATGTTTACTGGCCCTTTGAGTTGGTATCTTCACTCTCTTCTATACCTATTATTCTTAGGTTTAGACTTTTCATTGTGTCCTCAATTTCCTGGAAGTTTTGGTTAGGAAATTTTTGCATTTTGTATTTTCTTTGACTGTTGTGTTAATGTTTTCCATGGTATCTTGTACACCAGAGATTCTCTCTCCTACTTCTTGTATTGTGTTGGTGTTGCTTGTATCTATGACTCCTGATCTCTTTCCTAGGCTTCCCATCTACAGGATTATCTCCTTTTGTGATTTCTTTTTGTTGTTGTTGTTGTTGTCTCTATTTCCATTTTTAGATCCTAGATACTTTTGTTCAATTCCTTCACCTGTTTGTTTGTCTTTTTCTGTATTTCTTTAAGGGATTTGTGTGTTTCCTCTTTAAGGACTTCTATCTGTTACCTGTATTCTGTATTTCTTTAAGGGAGTTATTTATGTCCTTTTTTGGATCCTTTTTCATTATCATGAGATAGGACTTTAGATCAGAATCTTGTTTTTCTGGTGTGTTGGTATATCCAGTGTTTGCTATGGTGGGAGAACTGAGTTCTGATGATGCCAAGTAGCATTGCTTTCTGTTGCTTATGTTCATGTGTTTGCCTCTTGCTATCTGGTTATCTCTGGTGTTAACTGACCTTGCTGTCTCTGACTGGAATCTGTCCCTCATGTGACCCTGTGAGCCTGGGTATGTCAGGACTACTGAGGGTTAAGCTGTCCCTAGGTATGATTGGGGTGGGAAGATTGTAGCATGGGTTCTGCTCCCAGGCACAGATGAGAACTGGATGGATAATGTCCCAACTTGCGTGGGTGTTTCTGTGTTGCCTAGGCCCCAGGCAGGTCCCAGTTAAATCAGGTATTGAAGAAATAGTGGTAGACTCACCTATGAGCCTGAGTGTGTCAGAACTCCTGGAGGTCAATGTAGCACAGAGTCTGCTTCCAGGCACAGATGTAAACTGTAAGTCTTTGCTATGTTCTTTCATCGTCACTTTATCCAGTTTTAATCAGTGGCTTTTTCCAGTAGCAAGTAAAAACAGATACAAAGAACCAAAATCAGACATTATGCAGAGAGAAAGTCTAAATTGGATGTCTCCATCATATCTCTCCCCTCACATCTTGAGAAACCCTTCAGAAGAGGAGCCTCTGAATCAACTAAGCCAGGTACATATGAGCTCAAAGAGACTATAGCAGCAGCCACAGGGACTATATTGGTGTTCACCATGTCCTATGCATATATAGTGTATTAATTAGCTTAGTATTATTATGGGACTTCTGACTATAAGTTGATTTGACTCCTTTGCTGATCTTAGGACACTTTTTATTGTGTTGAGTTGCTGTGTGTAGCTTCAATACTCAAGTTTTCACTTGATTTTATTCCCCCCCCCCTTTTTTTTTAAAAAAGTCATTTGTCTTCCTTGCTTCCTTCTGTTCCTTCTTTAATTATTATTCTCTCATGTATTACAACTTGATCAAATTTCTCCTTCATCCAATCCTCCCAATTACTCTGTCCCCTCCCCTGTCCCCCCAGATCCACTCTGTCCCTATTTCCTTTCAAGAACAACAAGGCTTCCTAGGGATACCAATTGAACATGAAATAAGTTACAATAAGATTAGGCACATATTCTCATATCAAGGCATGAGGCAATCCAGTAATAGGAAAAGAACAGGAAAAAATATTTAGAGACAACATTGTTGGGTATAATTCAAAACCATGCTCCTTCCCCCTTTGCTCTCAGCACTGTGGTCTGCACTGCCAAAATTGACTGCTGCTCACTCCATCTCTTGAGTTGTCCATTCCTCTAGGCTTAGCTCTACCAACAGCCAGCTAGTGCCTTTCCTGAGAGCTATGATCATGCTTCCAGTTCCTCCTAGCTTAGCTTCATGTCAACTGCAACCAATCCCCAACCCAGGAACACCAGGCTACCAATTAACACCCAGTCTTCTCTCTTTCTATGCCCACCTTTGTTCCAAAGATGAAAAACACTAGACAGCTTGATTATTTTTTATTAGATATTTTCTTTATTTGCATGTCATATGATATTTCCTTTCCTAGTTTCGCCTCTGAAAAAAAAAGAAAAAAAGAAAATAAAAAACAAAAAACAAACAAATAAACAAACAAACACAACCCTGTTCCCCCCTCCTCCCCCTGCTCACCAACCCACTCTCTCCTGCTTCCCGGCCATGGCATTCCCCTACACTGGGGCATAGAACCTTCACAGAGCCAAGAGCCTCTCCTGCCCTTGATGACCAACTAGGCCATCCTCTGCTATACATATGCTGATTATTTTGAAACATGCCAGATAACACAATTGCTGGGCCACAGAATCTCCTGTGCTAACCTTATCAGCTAGCCTATATCTGCCAACTGCCAGTAGCAGAAGCCATGGGTTCTAGCTACCCACAGATCTTACATGGTTTCTGAATGCTTCTCAGTCCAAAGTTTGCCCGAAAAACCTCTATCCTTCCTTTTCTCTTCTTCTACTTGGGCCCCAGAAGTCCCACATTTACTCTTATCTGAGCAATTGGCTTTCACCTTCTTTATTGACCAAATCTATAACCAAGTAGTGAACCACCTCCTCCCCCTACATAATACCTATCCCCCCCACACACTATAGGAGTCTCAGAAGAACAAACTAAACAGTTGTAACATATATACAAAGTATCTAACTTGAACCCATACAGGCTCCCTGGTTGTCTCTTCAGTCTCTATGAACCTTGTAAACTGTGATTTGCTGATCCTGTGGCCCATGTTCTTGTGTTGTCTTCTCTCTCTCTTCCTTTTATAATCCTTCCTTGCTATCTTCTGTAGGGTTTCCTGATATGACTCTAATGAATAGGGTCTTGGTTTAGGCATCTTTTTCCATTTGATGACAGTTAGGCTAGGCTTTGGTTTATGAGTATAGCAGAATATCATAAAGAAACATATCATTGACTTTTTTTTCTTTTTTTGCTAGATATGTTTGGATCTATCCTCTGTTACTGTGTGCAGTTCATGGTTTCTGGACATCTAGGCAGTGCTAAAGATGACTTCCCTCTCAAGGAATTGGCCTAAATTTATACAAGGCATAAATTGTTTTATATATGTATATAAAAATAAAAAACAAAAAACAAACAAATATATATATATATTGCCCTGGAACTCACCTAGCCTCTCGAACTCAGAAATCAGCCTGCTTCTAGATTGTTACATTTTATTTCATCATGTTTGGTTGCTACCTCTTAGAAGCTTGTTCTTTTCTAATGAGGGACAGAAGGAAATGGATCACAAGGAAAAGAAAGTTGAGAAGTAACTGGTAGAGGGAGGGTAATAAAGGGAGTGGAAACTGTAATATGGATGCATTATATCAGAAAGGAATCTATTTTCAATGATAATAACAATAATAACAATAATAATAATAATAATAATTTTTGTAATAACTTTGGATAGTAGTTTTCTGGGGAATGAAAACAGAAATCAAATGTACTGTTGTCAAATTATTTATTTTTATTTATTTAACAGAAAAATTAAAATTAAATATAGAAATACTATATTATTTCATTATTATTTGTCATCTATTTAAAAATTCACAGAATACTACTCAGCTATTAAGAATGAGGACATCCTGAGTTTTGCAGGGAAATGGATGAAACTAGAAAATATTGTTCTGAGTGAGGTAACTCAGATCCAAAAAGGACATGCATAATATGTATTCACTAACAAGTGGATATTAGCCAAAAACAAAAACAAAACAAAACAAAACAGAACAAAAACCCTGCAGAATACCTAAGACAGCCCACAGAACTCAAAAAGGACAATAAGCTGAAGGGCCCAAGTAAGGATGCCTCAGTCCCACTTGGGAGGGAGAAGAAAGCAACCACAATGGGGGAAGAAGGGACCTGGTAGGGAAATGGGATGGAGGGGTAGAGAGAGGAACATGATTGGGTATAGGGTGGGGGAAAAGGACTGAAATCCCTGAAGGTCAGCAGAAAGAATGGAAACATAAAACCTCAGGAGGCAGAAGGTTAGGGAGACCCTTCAGAACGTACCAGAGACCTGGGAGGTGATATACTCTCAGAACTCAGTGGGAAGGAACTTAGAAGATGAAATGCTCTACACTGGAGAGAGGGAACTTGTAGAGCCCATCTTCAGCAGAAAAACAGGGCATCAACTGAGGGAGGGGTTTGCCATTCCATAGTTAAAACTCTAACCCATATTTGTTCCAGTCTGAAAGAATTACAGGGATCGAAATGGAGAGGAGCCTGGGTAAAAGAAGGTCCAGCAACAGGCCCAAAGTGGGTTCCAGCTCAAGGGGAGGTCCCAAGACCTGCCACTATTATATAGGGTATGGAACACTCACAAAAAGGGACCTATCATGACTGTCCTCCAAAAGAACCAACAAACAACTGAAAGAGTCAGAGGCAGATATTTACACCCAATCAATGGACAGAAGGTGCTGACCGGTGTGGTTGAAATAGAAGGAAGCTGGAAGCTGAGGAGGAAGACAACCCTGTAGGAGGACAAGCAGTCTCAATTAACATGGATCCCCAAGATCTCTCAGATACTGGATTACCAACCAGACAGCATATACTAGCTGATATGAGGCGCCCAACACATATACAACAGAGGACTGCAGAGTCTGTGTTTAGTCAGAGAAGATGCACATAGCCCTCAAGAGACTGGAGGTCCCAGGGAATTTTGAGGTCAAGTGGGATGGGGGTGAATGGTGGGGATATCCTCATGGAGATGAGGATGAAGAGGAGGTGTGGAATGTGGTATGAGGGTGGACAAGGAGAGGAATAAAATCTGGAGGCTAAAATGAATAAATAAATAAACGTTTAAAAAATGAAAAAAATTACATATTTATTTGAAGAATATTTATATGAAAACAAGTAAACACTGTTGTCACCTCAAAGAAGTCTCTGAAATTAGATAACATGTAAGTAGTCAATATTATATATGCAAAACATTGTAAAATTGTGCAGTGCTACTTTGAACTAGATACGTTTAATATAATCTTATAACATATGTTGGAGACTAGAGATGAAGATAAATTTTATACTTTTCAGTATATATGGACATCTCTTATCCTGCTTGGCTATTGCTCTATAACCTTGAGTCAGTCAGTGGAAGCTTTTAGTTTTTTGCATTCGTCAACCTTGAATTACTTAGCCATGCTTTGTCTTATTCCATGCCAAGTTATCATTGTGTTCATCATATAAGAGATAATAAACCTCATCTCATCTGAACCCTTGCTAAAATCACTAAAATATGTTCACTATGTAAAAAGAAAATTGATATTTCTCCTCACTTTCAAGTTATATATAATTCTATTCCTAGCCCAGAATATTTAGCCATCAATTATTCTTGGTTTTTATTCATAGTCCTCATGACACAGTTTCTGCAAATATATTTATATAAGAAGTACATCAAGTTAGACTAGTCTTAGTTACTGGAATAATACTGTGTCTTCTTGTTGGAATTTTGTACTTAAGATAATAAAACCTATATGTGGATTTATTTATATTACCTTTACATAAAACATTGTGCTTTATTTGGGAATTTATGTATTCACTCCTTTTAAAATGAAAAAATTTCTTCAAAAATCAGAATTATATTTACATAATATATTTTTAGAACCCTTGGACAAGCACTTTTGTATTGTATATTCCTTAGCCATACTTAACTTTAAGAATCTCTGGTGTAAAAATGATATAATAGCTTCCTCATTGAGAGATCATGAAAAATTAATTATAAATTTCTACTCAATGGATTTTTAATTATGTTTAAATACTTTCTTTTTTTTTTTTTTTTTTTTTGTTTATTTATTATTATACATAAGTACACTGTAGCAATCTTCAGACACACCAGAAGAGGGCATCAGATCTCATTAGGGGTGGTTGTGAGCCACCATGTGGTTGCTGGGAATTGAACTCAGGACCTTTGGAAGAGCAGTCAGTGCTCTTACCCACTGAGCCATCTCGCCAGCTAAATACTTTCTTATCTTCAATGATATTTTTTGGCGGATGTGAAGATTTCTGACTAAATTGTCCTTCCTTAAAATTTGTGAAATATTACTAATATTTACTATGTAAATTAAGTCATGACTTGAACATATTTATATAATCATGCCATATTGATATTTTAAATTACCTTATAATGCAGAGATTCATATTAGTGTAGGTTTAAATTTGTCTTTAATTTTTAATCAATTTCTGTTTTTCAGTTTATATTATCTTACTTGTATCTGAGACCTTTTATAATGTCTTTTCCTGTCTTGAATACTTTTATTTATTTCTTTTATAGGATCAGCTTAACTCACACCAAAGTTCAAAGAATTGGCACATAATTTTATCTCTAAATCTATTTATGTTTTTATCATAGTAAGATATTTTTAAAAGAAAAATTTTCATGATTATAAAGCATTGATTGAGGCCACAAAAAGTCCTTTTGTTGTATGTATAGACAGGACATCTGTGTAAACCAGGAAGAGTATACATTCTTACTCCATATTTTAACTTGGCACTATATTTTTTTGTCAGAAAAAGATAGAGCTTGGGGAAAAACACCCTAAATGTGGATTTTAATTTTACTTTGTGTTTAAATATTTCTAGTAGTTAAAATTCTTTCTATAAGTATTTACATGCTGTAGATGTATTTTGTATTGTCACAAAATTAAATTTTATGAGTGTGTGTGAGAGAGAAAAGGAAGATAGAGAAAAAATAATGATTTTATTTAATTGTCACATGATTCAAAAAATGAATAAGGTATGAATTAGTAAAAGTTTACAATAAATTGTGCAAAGCTTACTTTCAATATATTAGCATTCATGGCTTTGTGCTTATGTAGGAAATGCTTTTATAAATCTTTCTGCTTATCATTTTACTTACTAGTCTGTGTTCCATTCCTACTGTGAATCAACCTACTAATCTTTTTCTATGCTTACTTTAGACTTCTAGAGCATGTGGCCTCACTGAAAATAGAATTGTTATTTGGGAGGTGGAGTTGAATAGTGAACTAATAGAATCACAGTTTTAGATAGTAGCTCTCTGTATATTTGATAAGCCCTTATTCATCAACATTGAATCTTTACAAAAATGGGGATGTGCCAACAAATACTTATGGTTTCTGATCAAAAGCAGTATTTCTCAAACTGTTAGTTTCATTGCTTATGACACCTTGATCATTTTCTAAACCATGTAAATAAAATAGATTACTGGTATGGTTCTTAAAAGTATGTTCTAAGCTAAGATGCCGACTGTGTGGGGATTATTTGATGTAAATTGCCCAATGATCAAATAATATTAAAAATATGCTTTAGTAACAAAAAAAGTCTTTCCTCCTGAACTTCTTAGAGCTCTACCAACCCATAAACATTGTAGTTAACCACCAGATACAATGGACTTACTTTGTAGTAATTATTTCTAAAAAGATCATTCAACCTTTATGTAATACATTCACAGAATCTTTTTGAAAGTTCATATAACTCTTATATAATAATATAAGAGTGAATGATTTGAAGTGTTCATGAATTGCAGCCCTAACATAATTTGTTTGCCTAAAATGAAGATATTTAAAGCCTTGATATGATTAGTTTATGAACAAATTTTACACATGAAGTGTTGTGTGATGTGGATGATACTTTAAATATAACAGAAACAATTACAAACTTGTAATAAATATCATTATTGTTTCTAATATCATGAATAATGTCTTTTAGTACAATTGTGCATATACTGTTGATTGAGACGTGTATTTGTCCTTTACATTATGGTTCTTAAAATTATGTTCTAAGCTAGGATGCCGACTGTGTGGGGATTATTATTATGAAATACATATGTGTAGTCTATTTTTCCTGGTGGTCCAATTTACACTTTTGTACTTGGTAAGAAATAATACACTTTCAGAAAATATAACGTACTTCTTTTCATCAAAATGTAATGGTCAAGATTTTGTTTGTTTCATTTGGGAATGTTCTATAGTATAATAGTAAACAAAAAAAAAAGAAAATACAAAGCATTTTTGGTTGTTGTTGTTCTTGTAGAGCTGCTAAAAATATGTAAGATATGACTACTGTGTGGAATGGTAACAAACTCACATTCAACAAATCCCTGTACAATAGAGCAGGGCTGACAATGATAAGAAAATATCAAGTATATAAGGAGAGACTATATTGGGACAGGAAATACAAAATGCATTTGAAAATACCCATAAAATATTTATTTTTAAAGATACATTTCTTCTTTGTGTACAAGTGTTTTGTGTGAATATATATATATATATATATATATATATACCCCAGAAAAGTAAGAGGATGTATTCAGATCTTCTTTAAACTGGAGTTATTGGTTGCTGTGTACTACCATGTAGGTTCTGGTAACTGAATCTGGGTCTTCTGCAAGAGCATGTTATGATCTACTGAAAAATCTCTGCAGCCACAAAACATCTTTTTTTTTTTTTTTACTAATCATCTTAGATTTTTACATTTCAAATATTTTCCTCCTTCCAGGTCTACCCATCCTATCTCTCTCCCCTTTGTCTGTAAGAAAGTGCTTCTCCATCCACGTATTTCTGTCTCACCTCTCTTGCATCCTCTTAAGCTAGGGTATCTAACCTCCATAAGACCAAGGGCCTCCTCTCCCACTGATGTCAGATGATGTGGGTCAGTGAGCAGTTCTGATAGCCAGAGTCCAGTAGAGCAGAGCCATCTCAGAACCCCTGAGACCCACTGAGCATCTGCTCATGAGGGACAGTAGGTGTTAGGTGATTGCTCCTGAGGCCAATGGCTCAGATTTCAGCCCAACCCCTCACAGCTGCCCCTGCAGAAGATGTGTGCTCTATCAGGCAGACACTGCTTAAAAGTCCCAGCATTCTAGCTGGACCTTACACACAGTCATCTGACCTTAAGCCAGGCATACCACATCCCATACAATAAAAGGGGTGGTTTGCCCCCTCCTCACTCTCTTGTTCTCTTGTTCTCTCTTATTCTTACCTCTTACTCTTACCTCTCTCACTCTTACTAACTCTTACCCTCTTGCTCTCTCTCTCTCCTCTCTGCTCTTTGTTCTCTTCTCCCTCTTCTCCTTTCTCTCTCTCTCCTTCCTCTCCTTTACTTCTCTCTACTTAACCAGCATATCCTTCCTATAATAAAATAACTCATTCATACATTGCCTCCTTTTTAATTAAGACACCACACAGCAAACAGGCCAGCCCCAGGAGGAGAGAGAGACCTGGGCCTAAGCACCAGGCCCCCTACCACCCTGGGAGAGAGAGAGCCTCAGCCAGGCAGGCAGGCCGCAGCCCAGGCCCGTTATTTGAACAACAAGATGAGGCCATCCTCTGATGTATATATATATCAATATATATATATATATATATATATATATATATAAAGAGCCATGTATTCATCCATGTATACATTTTGGTTGGTGTATTATTCCATGGGAGCTATGAGGGGTATAGTTAATTTATACTTTTGTTTCTCTTATGTGGTTGCAAACCCCTTTAGCTCATTCATTCCTTCCCTATCTCTTCCATGGATCAGTTCAATGGTTCCCTGTGAATATCTGCATCTGCCTTAGTCAGGTGCTGGCAGAGTCTTTCAGAGGCCAACCATACCAGGCTTCTGTCTACAAGCACATCTTGGCATCAGAAATAGTGTTGAGGTTTGGGGTCTGTGAATGCAAGGGGTCACATGGTGAAGCCTCTTTTTTTTGGGGGTGGGGTTCGATACAGGGTTTCTCTGTGTAGCCTTGGCTGTCCTAGAACTCATTCTATAGACCAGGCTGGCCTAGAAATCAGAAATCCTCCTGCCTCTGCCTCCCAAGTGCTGGGATTAAAGGTGTGCACCAACACTGCCCAGCCTTTTTCAGCCTCTTTTTAACTTTGTTTTAATGCCATGTATATGTGGCACTGTCTTGTCAAGTATAATGAATATAGACAATAAAATGTGAATGTACTATTTCAAAGTATCTCTGAAAACGTAGTTATACTCCAGTTTTACAAAATCATATATTAATTCTTAAGCTAAAATTATTTTTTTAAATTTTTCTTTGTGTTCTGGCACAAAAAATCAATACTGTCCTGTGTCAGATGTAGAATGAACTTGGCTAATGGTTTATTCCTTCTCAAATGGCATGATTCATACTTATCTAAAATGTGGTAGGTAATAAGTATTAGGGATCATAGTTTAAGAAGTAAGTACCATCATATTGAATTATAAAATATATTAACAAATCTAAAACTTATATAGTATTAATTCTGAATAATAAAAATATGTCAAAATTCAGATAGATAATAGCAATACCAACCCAAGTACTGACTAATTTAGAAATCAATGTTTTATAGGGATTTTATTGAATGAGTAAATGCAGTTTGAAACAGTAACCATTTTACAATAAAAGAAAAGAAAAGAAAAACTCTTAACTGGATATATAATTTCTACACTATTAAAATAAACCACTATTATTTGTTTAAAAATTAGGATACATAATAGTACATGGAAGTGTTTAGTTTACTATTTAACCATATATTAATTTAAGTTGGCATTTTTCATTATTATCATGCTCTGAATTTTAAATACTAAGTTAAAGTCTGTCTCTTCAACCATTATGAACCTATTTTTATAAGTATAAAAAAGGTCCAATAATATTATCTTCTGTAAAGGAGTTTTGGCATATGGTATGAAATAGGTTATGAAAAGTAGCAACCACAGAGGAATACACCTTTGCGTCAATGCTATTATGGACGTCAGACATTCATTTTATATTTAAGGGGAGTTACAGGGATGGTGAATCACTTCATTCTATCTACTAAGATGTGGGATACAAAGTTCAATTCAATACAGTTCCTGTACTTCTCTCACTTATAATCACATGGAAAATCAAAGCTATATTTTTGGCAAAGCTGTTATTGAAAGTCAACAAGCAATAAAAGGAAATGGAAAACTTCACATGGGAAGTAAAAGGAAAAGTTTTGAGGTATTCAAAAATGAAACACATTTTGGACTAATTACCTTAGAGTTCAATTGAAAATGGGGTAGTATGTGAACATTGTATGTATTGTATGATTGTGTACTGTGGATTATATCTTTAAAAGGATTTGAAGGACTGTCAAGTGTAAGTGATTCAACTCTCACATATGAAAAGGAAAGTTATTTGAAAACCATTGCTTTGCTAAAATATAATAAGTTGCAAAGTCAGAATCTGTCTATAGGTTTTTTTGTTTGATTAAAGACACTGTGTTCTTGTGGGTTCTGAGAAGGCTCAATGCCCCAGTGTAGGGGAATGCCAGGACAGGGAAGAGGGAGTGGGTGGGTTGGTGAGCAGGGGGAAGGGGGATGGGATAGGGGATTTTCAGAGGGGAAACCAGTAAAGGGGATAACATATGAAATGTAAATAAAGAAAATATCTAATAAAATAAATTAATTAATAAAATGGTGTCCAGCGTTCTGTCTGCTACAGGGCTAAGGCCGCTCCTGGAGGTGGAGGCAGATGCAGGGGCCTTTTATAGTGGGCAAACAGACCTTTTATAGTGGGCCATGTCTACCTGGCTATTGCCAGGTAACTGTGGGGAGGAGCTTACCTGGCTATTGCCAGGTAACTGTGGGGGTAGAGTCCAGACAGAATACCAGAGGCTTTGGGCTTTACTGAAGATATACTACATCATGAAGTAAATTATCCCCCATTGGTAAGCCCAATGGTATCCCCCATTGGTAATTCCTAAGCTTATGGAATTAAGCATGTTATGTTTTTCCAAAATGCAACAGTAAAAAAGAAACAGATTAAACCCATTGAAGAGGGAAATAATAGGAAGGAATAAATGAACAGCAGTACCCAATAAGGACATAATCAAGCTTAGGAAACTGATGTTATGCTTCTAATTTCTGGACTGGAGATAAAGGCAGACACCTACATTCCAGACAACCTACAGTAGCAATATCACCCCAAAGAATTCACTAGTTCTTTAGTTGAGGTATCTTTGGGCAGCTACTTTGCCTCTTGTATTGCTCTGAGTTGCATCTTCACAGTTTCCCCAGGCTTGATTCAAATGCTAGTGGCTTAACTGGTCTATTGTTTCATAGGCCATCTCACCTGCACAGCTCTCAGAGACATTGCTTTAAGGTGTTCTGAATTTGCCTTATGCTTATGAAAGTGTCTGGACCCATGATGGAAGTAGTAGTGGTAATGACTTCTGAATTACCTCTAAAATCAGTCTACCACTACTTTACATCTTCATTATAAGTTATATTTGATGATAGATTAATCTGTTTATCACATAGGCATTTGGACACACATATGTGTTCTCATCTGAACACATTTTTTTTTTTGTGAATAGGTGGAAAAGTTTTCACATATTTATATTGTTTCCACTTGAATGACAGTTTATATTTAAATAATTTCTCTTCTCCCTTATTTTATTCAGAGTAGCCAAGAGAAACCAAACCATATATTTGATACATAAATGTTTCTTCATCCAAATACAATTTCATTGCTCATGAGGTACATCTTCCAGGGAACATTATATCACTGTAAACCCAGCCAAGTAGGAAAACTCTCTTTTTCTTTGACTAAATAGCATGTTTCTCATTTCCATAAAAGACTGCAACAGGATGGTTTATAACAATCAATCTTTAATCACTCTGTTTGATTGCCACAGAGATGTTCTGTATAACACTGAAAACATTGTCCATAGCTGTGATTTTCTTCTCTGCCTTCAACAGAATGACATTTTAATGTCTGTTCATGTTAAAGCAGACAGAATTTCTTCAATGAGCACCTGGAGTTCACTAGCCATTATGCATAACACAGTTCTAAAGCCATGCTATCTTTCCCAATATTAGTTACAATAAGCACTCTTATTTCTTGGTACCTGTTTTGTTTTAATTGTTCATCAATTGCAGGCTAAAACTTGAAATACTAAAGTACAGGTCGATCAGCTGCCTAATAAGGAATGGATTCATTATAGATATCCATCCTTACTTTCTTTCCATAAGAAAAATGAGATTATCTAACTTTGTAGAATTTTTGTTTTCATAAATCTGGATTCTAATTGGAGGGCTCTATTGTCATCAAGAAGTAACTATCTTGTAAGACCAAAACTTTTCAAATTAGAATTTTAACATATAAATTTTGAGGGTACAGAAATATTCAGACTATAGCACATAGATTGAAAAAATATCTTTAGAACAGTCCCATCCATCTATTAAATTTCAAAGAACAAAGCCTGTATGTAGAATTTGAGATATAAAAAAATAGTGATGGTGAAAAAGGCAGAGGATAAAAAACATAAGAAATGTACTTGAGTATAGTAGCTATATAACCTTTATTTAACTTTATGTTAAAATATTATTCTTTTCATAGAAGTGTGTATTGGGGAAGGTAGGGAGCCTGTGCTATTTGTAATCTTTCTTTTTTATTGGATATTTTCTTTATTTACATTTCAAATGTTGTTCCTTTTCTTGGTTACACCTCCCCCAAACCCCCCTATCCCATCCCCTCTCCTCCTGCTTCTGAGGGTGTTCCACCCACCCACTCCTGCTTCCCTGCCCTCAAATTCCCCTACGCTGGGGTATCAAGCCTTCACAGGACCAAGGACCACTCCTTCCATTGATGCCTGATAAGGCCATCATCTGCTACATATGCTGCTAGAGCCATGGGTTCCCCCATGAGTACTCCTTGGTTGATAGTTTAGTCCCTGGGAGCTCTTAGAGTCTTGTTGGTTGGTATTATTGCTCTTTCTATGTGGTTGCAAACCTCTTCAGCTCTTTAATTCTAAGTACTTCATTGGGGACCCCGTTGGGGACCCTATGCTCAGTCCAATGGTTGACTGCAAGCATCTGCCTCTGTATTTGTCAGGCTCTGAAAGAGCCTCTCAGGAGACAGCTATGCACTTCTTGGCTTCAACAATAGTTTTTGAGTTTGGTGACCGTATATGGGGTGGGGCATTCTTTGGATGGCCTTTCCTTCAGATTCTGCTCCACACTTTGTCTCCATATTTGCTGCCATGAGTATTTTGTTCCCCTTTCTAAGAAGGACCCTCTACTTAAGGATTTGTGAAATATATTCTGTTCTTATTCAAAGGCCTCTGAACAAAGCTCAGGCTATGGAGTCAGGACAATTGTCTTCGTTAAGGTTTCTACTGCTGTGATGAAACACTGTGACCAAAAGCAACTTGGGAAGGAAAGGGCTTATTTCATGTTTTGTGTCCACATCACAGTTTGTAGCTAAGGGAAGTCAAGGCAAGAACTCAAAGTAGAAACCTAGAGGCAAAAGCTGATGGAGAGGCCAAAGAGAGTGCTGCTTACTTACTTGCTCCTATGATTCCTTCACCCTACTTTTTTCATCACCTAGAAATACATACTCAAGTGTGACAACACTCATCATGGCATAGGTATTCCCACATCAAACGCTAATTAATAAAAAGCCCTACAGTCTTGCCTACAGGCTAATCATATGAAGGAAATTTCTCAATAGCAGTTCTTTTTAGACAACTTTGCTTTTGTAAAGTTGAAAAACAAAAAGCATTTTGTTTAAATAATAAAGGCAGACCATTTTTTTGCTGTTGGCAACAGGTAACAAGATTTATTTTATATACAAACACAGTGTAATTAAGCTAACCTGAAGAATGCTGAGAATATACAACTTTCTTCTCAAATGTATTTGGACTTAATGGTTTGGGAACATTGTCTGATGATGCAGAAAACCCAGTAAACTGGACCACAGTTCAACAATGTTAATTAACATTTGTTTTAGATATTGGCTTGTTGAATATGGCAGGATATATAATATATGTATATATATATATATATA
>JADRCD010104690.1:0-10619 GCA_019843815.1 Montemys delectorum | reverse complement strand
GTAGCAATAGCACATCTAAAACATCTAGAAAAAAAAGAAGAAATAGTATCTATAAAAAGTATTCAGCCTGAAATAATCAAACTCAAGGCTGAAATCAATAAATTAGAAACAAATAATAAAAGTACAAAAAATTCAATGAAACAAAGTTAGTTCTTTGAGATAATAATAAACTTTTATAGAAATTAACTAACAGTTGTATGAAGAAAATCCAGATCATGAAAATTAAAGACAAAAGATGGAATATAACAACAGATATTGAGGAAATCTATCCATTACTTTTCATCCTCCCACTGTTTTTTCCAGTATTTATTTTATTTTATTTTAATTTATTTTACTTTATTCTATTCTGTATATGAGACTATTGTCAATGACACACCCAAAAAGTACATTGGATTCCATCACAGTTGGTTGTGATCCATCATGTGGTTGGTTGCAAATAAACTTAGAATCTGTAGAAGAGCAGCAGTGCTCTTAACCACTGATCCATCTCTCTGAACTTGCTCCCACTGTTTTAGGCAAGGAAAAACTAATACTTCTCTGCTTTTCTAAACAGCAGGGCATTGGCAATGAAAGCAAAACTAGGAAAAAATTTTATAATATGTTCAGTTACTTAGGTGTGTTAGTTAATTGCAATCATATATTTGGTTTTAATTATGCCAAAGTGATAAGATGATTTAAAGCTAATAGATTTTCTGATATACTAAAAAACAAACATAAGCATTGTAAATATTTCTTGACTTATATCTTAAATAATGTAGAACTAAGATATTCTAGCAAAGTAGGCCAAAAGCAAACTGAAAATTGTATGGAAGTTCATGTTAACTACTTAACATTTCTGGATAAGGGGATCATAAAGTTCTGCATTTGTATTTTTGAAATCAAATTGTGATATACAAAAGAGAAAGCAAAATCCATATGAAAAAGCTGCTACGTATGTGATTGTAGTTTAAGTGTTACTAAATAGTAGAAAGTTCTCTTTTACATAAACTTCGAAAGTAAGAAAGTGACATTTATAGAAACGTACTTCATGAAGATTAAATCCTTTTACATTGCAAGGCTTTTATAAAAGTGTCACAACCTTGCCTTCAACACTGAAGATTGCACTGTAATATATAATATCCAATCCTGTACGAGAATGTGAGTAATAAAATGTAGGCCTCATAAACCCTCTCAGACTATGTGCCTGCCTTGCATCTTAATATGAGTTCTCTACTTTCAGTATCATTAAATCTGACATATCAAATTTTATTCTCTTTAGCCGTGTTGTTAGGATGACTGCCCACAAAATATGAATCTTATGTGGAGACTGCTTCACCTTGATACTGTTCTTTCTTTGCTTCAATTAACTTTAATACTTACACTGTTGCAATTAACTGTGTAACATCTGTTGGTAAAGTCTTATTATTAATGCAGAACATTTTTGTAAGAAAGTAAAACACATGTTCTAAATGTGTATTATCATTCAGGTGTATTACTTTACTTTCACAATGTAAGTGAATGAGAAAACAAGAATTGGAGGGCATCATAAAGAAGACTAACCATGCCTTACTTCCTTGTTTGCTATCAGCACTATATTTTCTGTAGAACTGTGGTATAGAGCTGAGAGCAAAGAGTTATAATTCAACTAATACTCTAAGGTTAATATATTACCCAATTTATTAGCCTGTAATGTAGCTATGGGTGGTCATGTGACCTTATATTATAAGTCTTCCACAATCACATTTAGTATAGATTTCCCAGTTGAATAGAATAATACTAGATATTATCTCTTGTTGGAAACACATACATATATTCACATAAAATAGCTGAAACTATAAAATCCATATTGAAGCAGTTAAAAAAAACTCAAGAAGATACTCCTAAAGTGCCTTGTACATCAATTTACTATTGAAACATACTTATATGTCATAAAAGTAAACCAATACTGATGATTTAAGCAATAAAATTCAATATTATTGTAGTTATAACTTATGTCAGCTTTGTTTTAATTATAGACAATCACAGGTAACATATGATTCAAGTACTTATTTTTCAGTCATGAGACTTTAACTTACTCATTATCTTGTTGAAATTTCATCATCTTATGTTGAATGCATTTAAAGAATGGGACATGAATATTTGCTATATTTTCCAATTTGGGGACCTAGAGTGAATTACTATCCATTATATGGCACACTTGATCCTGGAGGCAACTATTAACCTCTCAGGAGGAATGTCAGTGATGAGCACTTATTACATATTTATGTCATTTCTGTTCTGCATACGATTGAACAGATAAAATATATCTTTAAGCCAAATATCAAGTGAGCATATTTGTGCCTGAACACAACTTACACAAATAATTTTGACCACAGATTTATTATTGTATGGCATCAATCATTTGGTATTTATATATATAAGATATAATCTTATATACTAAGTATAATTTAGAAAGCTTTGTGAGATATTTCATTTAAATCATCAAGAATTATAATAAATATAAGAAATTAAGAAACACAAGAAACTGGTGACTTAGATTAACACTATAAAGATAATCAAAATTAGCTTTATTCATGGAAATGAGTGTGTAGAAGTATACTGGATGAGATTTAAGTCAGTAAGTAAGTATTAAGTTTGTACAGACTATTCAACTATATGGAATATTTTTCACCAGAAAATTTTAGGGAGTTCATATCAGGCTAACTTCAACCTAAGTACTGAAGTCAAACATAAAGAGATCCTTTATTTTATTTTACTGATGCTTTTGTTCATTATGCAGAAAAATTATATTATAAATTCTTTGATAAATAAAATTTATTCTAAATAATTAAAAATAAATCCATTATTGTATCTTTCCCATATATTTGTTCTAAAGAATACAGATTGCAATATAGATATAAATCTATGATTAGATAATTTAAAATTACAAAATTTGCTAATATTTAAATACTGCTCTCATTCTCTTAAATTATACTTAGTGTAATAAAGGCCCCTTTTGTAGGACCAAATACCACTGCTTTCTACTTAGAAATGCTTTCTAAATACAAATGTACATGGCCCCTAGCAATTACATGTTTCTCCCTGCTTCATATTTACCTGATTATCTCATGATTCATAAGAGGAGATCATGAAGACTATGAGTTATTTTTTATTTTCCTTCTCTTTTTTCTTTTTCTTTTTCTTTTGTTTTACATTCCAAATTTTATTCCCCTTCCAGCCCACTGTCTGACTGTTCTACATCCCATATCTCCTCCCTCCCCCTCTGTCTCCATGAGGATGTCCCCACCCACCACCTCCAACCCCACCAGACCTATGAACTCCTTGGAGCCTCCAGTCCCTTGTGGGTTAGGTGAATCTTCTATGGCTGAGTCCTGACTTGGCAGTCCTCTGCTGTATATGTGTTTGGGGCCTCATATCAGCTCGTGTATGCTGCCTGGTTGGTGATCCAGTGTCTGAGAGATCTCTAGGGTCCAGATTAATTGAGACTGCTGGTCCTCCCACAGGGTTGCCCTCCTCCTCAGCTCCTTCCAACTTTTCCCTAATTCAACCACAGGAATCAGCAGCTTCTGTCCACTGGTTGGGTGCAAATAATTGTATCTGACTCTTTCAGCTGCTTGTTGGGTCTTTCGAGGGCAGTCATGATAGGTCCCATTTGGTGAGCACTCCATAGCCTCAGTAATAGTGTCAAGCCTTGGGACTTCCCCTTGAGCTGGATCCCACTTTAGGCCTGTTGCTGGACCTTCTTTTCCTCAGGCTCCTCTCCATTTCCATCTCTGTATTCTTTCAGACCGGAACAATTATGGGTCAGAGTTTTGACTGTGGGATGATCATTTGATGCCTTGTCTTTCTACTGGAGGTGGGCTCTCCCCATGTTCCCTCTCCCCACTGTAGGGCATTTCATCTAGGGTCTCTCCTTTGAGTCCTGAATGTCTCTCACCTGCCAGGTCTCTGGTGCATTCTGGAGGGTCCTCCCCAACTCCTATTTCCTGAGGTTGCCTGTTTCCATCCTTTCTGCTGGTTCTAAGGGCTTCAGTTATTTTCCCCTATTCAACAGATCATGTTGAATTATATTTTTGATCAGATATAAACATATCAGTTCACAATACAGGCATCACCGACCAAAATGAGTATGATATATTTCATAGCTAGAGAAAATTTTCTACTTTTTTATATAAATCTTTTTATGGTATTAATTCTTAGGTTTACATGTTTTATTTTTGTATGTTGTTTGTATGGTACAAGATAAGAATTCCATTTAATTTTTGTGTATCTGTATATCCATGTTCCAAAGAATCACTTCAATGAGAATACTATTTATTTTTGATTTTTTATTTTTGATTTTTTGAGACAGGGTTTCTCTGAGTAGCCCTAGCTGTCCTGGAACTCATTCTGTAGACCAGGCTGGACTCGAACTCAGAAATCCACCTGCCTCTGCCTCCCAAATGCTGGGATTAAAGGCATGCTCCACCACTGCCCGGCAAGAATACTATATTTTTAACATTGCCATAATTACAATGCATTATATAACAAAGTCTAAATAAGGAAAACTAACTAAAATTAGCATCTAAGTGATAAAATATGATAACCAAAATTATTTCACATAAAATACTAAGTCTACTAGTAATTTTGTAAGCTTCATATGCTAGACAGAAACAATACATGCATACAAGTAAGTATTAGAAATACTGGATTTTTAAGGCATCTCAAGATACTCATATTTTAATATGTTTACTATTTTTCAATGAGTGATCTGGGGTAATTATGTAGAAAGTGTAAAGAAGAGCTTGATGAATATGAGTCTCTGGGAATTATCAAGGAACTTATTCCCATGTACTGTAAACTGAACATAAGTGGACATGAATAACAATTGTATGTAGTATTTAGCACAATATTAAAATGAAAATTCATAACTCAAATTTAGAAATTGTCCCTAAGGTATCAATATGGAAAATAGATTACAGTACCATAAGGATGAAGTATGATTAGACAGAGCTAATAAAAGAGGATAGTGAATATTGGAATCACTTATGAAACATCATAAAGCTAAGCTGTGGGGAATTTGTAGTTCACTGAATGCTGAAAAGAATATAAAGAAAGTAGAAAAGACTGTTTTCCAACTTTCATAACTACATGGAAAATTTTGTCAGTTACAAGTGTACAGAAAACAGAGGGTACAGAAAGCATGATGGATAAAGGACTAAATTTTTGCTGAAAAATTATTTCTCTATGTGGTATACACATGTATTTATTAATAAACAATATTTAGTGTATGTTGTCTCAGCTGAAGAGATATATTTGAAAGTTGTTAGAACATAATGTGACATTTGAATCCATATCCATTTGTAACATTATGTATTATGTTTATATAAAGTGAGAATACATTATGAATCTTCATGGAACTTAAAGGACTGTCAATAATTAATGTAATATTGAATAAGTAGAGTCAATATAGAAGGAATACATGGAATGTTCTCAGGTACTAAAGAGTTGAAAAGAGCAATGCCCTTGAACCTAAGAGAAAAAACAATTTTCCTAAGAAGTGCTAACAACATAAAATAGTATAGAAAGGTGAGATAAGGAAAGAAATAGGATGGGCTTGCTAAATTCTCATTAAGAGTTGGATGTAACTAAATTCAAATAATATATATTTGACAATCTTTAATTTAAACACTCACAGATTCCTGGAGCTACACTCCAACAAAAGATTCAGCCTGTATAATCTATCTTAAAATTCCAATTATTCTTACTGATAATTCCTTTCTAGTAACTATAGTAATTATTTATATATTTATAACGTATTCTTTGTTGGGACACTTAGTTCTTATTACGTCCATTGAACTAAAGAGTTCATAGATATTTCACATTTTAATATTAATCCTTGTTACTTATTTAGCATTACTATAGATATTTTAAGAATGAAGTAAAAATAGACAGAGTTAATAAAGAGGATAGAGAATATTAGAGAATATTGAAATCACTTATGAAACAGTAAAAAATAAGCTGTGATATATATATATATATATGTGTGTGTGTGTGTGTGTGTGTGTGTGTGTGTAAGTGTATCAGTATTTTTCAAGCACTAATTTCTCCCTGTACATTACCTTCAATTCCTTTGTTATATTGAATGAAATAGCCCAAAATAACTCACAATCTCAATTTTCTTCATCTTGGAATGCTCAGATTGAATGTTTTGAAGTGATTAAAATAAGTTCTTTCCTTGGCTTGGTATTTTATAAAGCAAAATGGTAGAAATTCTTATGTTATGCAAATATTGTCCAGCAAAGAATGAACCAAGTGCTTGGAGAGTGGAATAACCCAGCTTTAATCATGGGAGCTTGTACTTAAGCCTGACAGTTTCATATTTTTTATGTCAGTTGGATAAGTATTGAAATCCCTGTCTACATGACCACAAGAGGTCATGGTCTTTGAATCCCATAACCACCAAGGGAAATATCCAGCGAAGGCATTCACATTTACAGAAACAAGCACTTGTAGGTATCATTTAAGACATTGCTTCTTTAGCAAACAATATCTGTGATTTGACCATATAGCTGTGTAATCATTTCTTATAGCATTTTTCTTGCAAGTGTTTGCCTTCCCCAGATGGGAGCAAATGACTTTAAAAAGTTAGCTGAACTTAGGACACTTAAAAAAAAAAAAACAATTTCAGAAGCAAGACTTTAACTCATTTTATTGTTATGCAGTTCTATAATTTTCTAGTCAAGAATTGCTATAGGGATTTCATAGTACAGAGCTCTGATTTAAATTTTTATAAAGATATGTATATTTACTTCCTTTACAAGGATTTCAAGTAAAATAACAGAGATCTTTATTTTGCTTGAATGTCTACATATTACTCAATACTTCATACAACAATGTTTTTATCTCTTATATAATCATTTAGCAATATACTTCAAATTTAAGTATAAATAGCAAAAATAAGTATAAAATAAATGAGTGGAATTAAATTATGATCTTGGAATATAAATTTTATTACTTCATCTTTTCCTTTATCTAATATTTCAAAATCATAGAAAGAGTGGTACATGGATATGGGTGATTATGAATTTATTAAATAAAATTACAATAAAGTAATTTTTGTAGGTAGGAATATGAAATCTTTAGATTGATCATTATTAAAATATAAGTCATTTTGTTTGTCAATTTATACAAGTAAAAAGTGGGGACAGTAGAAAATGAATTCTTTGAGCGAATATCAAAATATGTAACATAAGAAAATGTTATATCTTATTCTCTATTTTAAAAAACCATTATCTGATAGACTTCATATGACAAAGTCAGATTGTTATGAGTATAGATATTATTTCTACCATTTTTTAAAACTGGAAGCTAATATGTATCTTAGAAAGATTTCAGGAAAGGTTTTGAAACACTGCATACTCATGACTCAAGTACCTACAAATTCAAAGAAAATATTTACCTAAAAATACAAAAATAAAGAATAAAACTCCTGAATACTTCTACTTTTCTACGTTTTCTTTGTAATTTTGGAAATTACTATCTAGTAGGATTTATTTAAAGCAATGAATTTAGCTACTATAAAATGTTTGCTTTTGGGAAGTATTTCACACTTCTAATGGAGAGAAAGGTAGTTAATATTTAACACTTTCTTCATTTACTCTTTCTAACCTTATAGAGTTTATAATTAATTTCATAGTCACTAAGTAGTTTTAAAAGGTAGTCTTTGTGATCCTTCTGTTTTATGCTTTTAAATGACTTGACAAATTATTTTATTCAAATCATGTTTTTCCAAAACACACTGTTCTGTGCTAGTTTTCATTAAATTTTTTTCAGACCATTTCAGAAATATATCTGATGGCATGAATTTAGTGTCATCTGGGTCTGAGAGAGTAAATGATGGAGGAAAATTGTAGAAGTTGTCCCATGTTTTCTGTGTGAATTGAGTGACTGAGTACACTGAGAACACAGGAACACTGCCTACAAGAGTCTGCTAAACCAACCTGTCTAATAATTCCACTGAAATTCAAATCTTAACAAGAGATGACTTCACAAGGATTTCATGTCTTCAAAAAATTCCTTCTCCAGCCTCTCCCAACTCCCATCAGGTACCCAAATATAGTCAGTGCCATTCCATTGTTTTCAGCCTGAGGGAAAAAATAAGTGCTCTTATCATTAAATTGGTTCTTTGGTATAAATCATAGTAATCTCCCATTTCTTAATAATTTGAAATTTATAACACTGACAAAGTTTATTTTTCAAAACAAGCCAAAATACACACAGATTCCATTCATTAAGATAGACATATCTACCATGTTTTTCTCTTTGTACTTCATTGATATAGATAAGTTCTTATCACACAAATTTTAGTTCAAGTTTATTTCAAATGTTATAGGTGAGTAATAACTGCTTGCTTTTTTATTCAATCTATGAATAGGAAATTAATTTTTTCATTTTTCATTTTTGTTTCTTTAATAATAAACTCATATTTCATACAAATGGATGATTGAAAGAATGAAGTGGTCCATAAGAAGGAAATGAGTAGCAAAGAAATAAGTAATAATTCTTGTTATTCAATATTGTTTCATTTTTATCATACTGCTTACCTCAGTACTCATTTCTAAAGAGTACTTACAAAATTTACAATTTGTTTGCTCCAAATAAATTATATTCATAATATATAAGCTTGCATTACATTTCCTTGCTTACTTCTTTACCACGTGTTTCCAGGACAATAATCTATGGGAATAATCAGAGACACTTTCCTGCCTTTGTTTCAAACCTTAAAGAAAATATTAAATTACACACTACTATGTTAATTGGATTGGATGGATTGCATGGTTTTTTGCTAATTTCAATAATTAATTATTGTATTGGGTTTGGTGAAAACATGGATTCTTAAGTATTTGGTGAATTAATCACATTCTTTCATTTAGTATATTACTATAATGTATCGCAATTATGATTTAAAGTTGTTGCGTCACAAATAGGAATTAAATTTAAGTGTATTTTATTGTTTTCTGTGTATTTTAGTCTTGATTTTTCTAACTAGTTTCTATATTTTTTATTTGTTTTTGTTAGTTTGCTGGCTTTCTTTCTTTGTTAAGAAATCTTTGCCTATTGTAATTTTACATTAAGTAGAATTTATGCAAACATCTTAAGAAAGTTCTCATTCTCTTCTGCTTTCTAAATGAAATACAGAATATCTATTAATTGATGATATGTAATTTGTCATGATTCGTCATAAGCATATATTTAGATCATTTCCCTTTATTTTGTGAGATTATAGTAATAGTTTTTTCCACAGTCATTAATGCTATTCCATATCTGCAAATATTATTTCATATTTTCTTTGCAACATTTAATTCTTTTGTTGTTGTTGTTGCATCGTAGACAATTTTTACTAAACCTTAAGTTACCAATGCTTTTCTTATTTGTGTTGTTTCTACTTCACTGTTTGCATAATATCCATTTAAATCTATTTCTGCATTCTCAAATTTTATTAGGCTCTTTATAATGTTTTCATTTTTCTTTAAAATTATGTTTTACATTGCACAACATTCAATGATTTTTTGATACAAGATCTGTTTTTATATACCTAGCTAGGATCACAAGTGCTACCTCTGTAGACAAATGCCATAAAGCCATTTATTATTTGTGTGTAATATTTAAGGCTTTTTTTGTTTCTGTTTTTTTTATATTAGATATTTTCTTTATTTACATGTCATATGATTTCTCCTTTCCCAGTTTCCCCTCCAAAAACAAAAACAAAAAACAAAAAAACAAAAACAAAAAACAACAACAAGAACAGATCTCTGTTCCCTCCCCCCTCCCCCTGCTTGTCACCCCACTCTCTCTGGCTTAGTGGCCCTGGCATTCCCCTACACTGGGGCACAGAATCAAGGCTTTTTTTTTTTTTTTTTTTTTTTTTTTTTTTTTTTTTTTTACAGTAAACGCCTTACCAAGTATTTCTAATATCTGGGCATAAAGGAATTTTAATCCATCAAAATGGCTGCTCTGGCAAGGGATTACATCCAAAGACCTAGGTCTGTGTGATCTGGCTGGAATACAGACACACCTTTAATTTCATGAGACAAAGGCAAGCAGATCTATGAGTACATGAGTACAAGGTACAAATCCAGCCTAGTATAGGTCACATTTCCAGAAAAAAAAAAAAAAGCTTAGATCCAGGCATTTTGGTGTATGCCTTTAATCCTGGCAGTTAGGAGACAGAGGCATGAAGATCTCTGAGTTCCAATTTTGTTGAACCAGTGAATTGAGAGACCTTGCAGTGCAGTGCAATGGAATTTGTGTCAGTTCAGCTCTTGGAGTTCACAGGCAGTTTTACAGGACAGTTTTACAGAGACAGGTTGTAGACAGAACAAGCTAGGCACATGTGAAGACAGATTGAGCCAAAGAATGAGGAGTTATAATATTAGTACACATTGCCAGAGTTAGTTTGTGGCCAATCAGAGTAATTCAGTGACAAGCTGAGAGAAATCAGATTTAATCAGTCAGCATGGAGAGGTATTTGGGCCAGAGCAACTGAGTTGAACCAGCCAGCCAGAGTTCAGAGAGAGCTACAGGGTGTGCTTGTTCAGCAGGAAAACTCCAAGACAACCATGTAATGCAAATAAAATATTTTTACATTGGGCCACATA
>JADRCD010104689.1:0-13946 GCA_019843815.1 Montemys delectorum | reverse complement strand
GCAGAGGCAGGATCCCTAGGGCTTGCTGATTACTCCAGCCCAGACTGGCGCCCCAGTAAAGATCTCAAAAGAGGTGGACACACCACGATTGACCACCGATTTCCATACACAGATACACGCAAATAAGAAATAGATAGACATATTGGAACTTCAACATAAAATAGCCAGGTGATCTAGGAGCGTGTATACATATTTGAGGAATTCATTCTTAAAGACCATCAAAGTAATGCCAAAAGCTGGACCTCATTTTGAAATCTCTGTATATAGTCCAATAATTAGCACAAAATAGGAATTCAATGCTGATAATTAAGGAAAATCACGTGTTCATTAGTTTCTTACCAATATTTATTATTTAGAATAATTAACTGTCCACTATATCATCTGGTTTGCATACACACACATATATACATATATATTTAAATTTTCTAATGGTCTTATACTCACTTTGTAAACAGATTTAAACTCTAAATCACTTTATTAATCTAGAAATAAAAAACCACATTCACCAAACAGCTCTTACCTGCAAATATAATCAAGTCATAGGGGAGAGGAAAAAAAGCCAAAATTTTCTGAAAAGTAATCCAGAAGTGATTTTACAAACAAGAAAGAAACAATAGAGAAGGCATCATCCCAGCCTGTCATTCACCACCCGATATAAAGCATCTGACCACACTGCTGCCTCCTCTCCGTCCACGCCTCTCCTACACACACGCTCTTAGACAGAGAGAGAAGAGAATCAGAGACTGCTATCAAAACAACCTGCCCAATGGAAACCCAGTCAAACCTACAAAACCACGCCTGGCAATCTGTTCCTAATCTCTTTATCCTCACCCTCTCCCAGGGCACTGTGACGCACTCCAGCAGCCGAAGAACGCCCGCCCTTGAGAAAATTCAGCACCAGTTGAAAACAGTCAAGAATTTTCCACATTTAAGGGTAGACTGATCAGCTGACTGCTGATTTATGAAAAGGTTCACTACAACAAATATGAAGGCTCGGTGCCCCCTTCTGATTCACTAAAAAGTCTGAAGCCAGCTAAATCCCAACTCTGAACTCTCAGAAAAAGAATTTTTTCCTTCTTAAAAAAAAAAAAGATGTATTTTGTTTTAATTTATGGGTATTTAAGTGAGCATGCCTGAGTTGTTTTGCACCACTGCATGGAGGTGCCTGTAGAGGCCAGAATGGGTCATGGTCCACTGAAACTTCAGTCACAGACAGTTGTGAGCCCCCTGACATGGTGCTGGGACCAAGCACCATGTATCCCAGGTCCTCTGGCTGGGAGCAGTGAGTACTCCTCATTGCTGAGCCCTCTCTCCAGATCCAACAACTTTTTTATTCACTCATCCTTCAGTCTCAGGGGAATGTCTGGATGGTTCAAGGTTAACATGGATCCAAGTAGGTTCTGCCTCCTATTGTTTCTTCTAGGAATTTCCTTCCTTTGTTTTTCTGCTCCATTCGTCCATCATCCGTCTCTTTCCGTCATCTCAGAATAGAAACAATGTTCCTCTCAGGACCATTTACTTCTACTCTTTGATCTTGTATATGCTCAACCTCACCACCTGTACAGCGTGCAGTTCCATAAATCTTCTCTCAAGGAAACTAAACTCCAGATCAATACAAAGAATTGGTGACTCACGTCTTTTCCCATGGCTAATGCTGTGACAGACACAACACCAAAAATTGGCTATTAATTGCTTACCATATAGATTACATATCTCTTCTGTGTCTGACTTTTTTTCACTCAATATTAACCCATTAACGCTTTTTAAATAAAAGTATTCCTCAGAGCTGCTTCCTCAGAACTACGTGCACCCTAACACGGCTTATTCCTCTGCATCGAATCACCTGGGAAGAGGAATCCTTAAGTAAGGCACTGCCTCCATCAGGTTGGCCTGCCACCCTGATTAATGACTGATGTGAGAGGACTCAGCCCATGGTGAGCAATACCATCCCTGGGTGGGAGGTCCTGGGGGTGTGTAAGAAAGCAGGCTGAGCAAGCCACAGGAGCAAGCCTGTAAGTAATGTTCCTCCACTGTTAGGGTGCAGTTCCTGCCTCAGGTTCCTGCTCTGACTTTCCTTCATGACAAACTATCAACTGTAAACTGAATAAACACCTTCCTCTCCCAGCTTCTTTTGGTCAGTGTTTGATCACAGCGAAAGAGATGCAAACTAGGGTACTACTCTCCCAAATTCCACCAAAAACTTCAGTGTTTTAATATAAATGATGTCTGAGCTTAGACATACCTGACGTCCCTCAGTACACCACACTCGACATATTCAAATTCTAACTCATCTCTCCCCCTCATTTAAAGACTTCTTAAGAGTTGATTAATGGGATTAATACTCACTCAGACTGGAAACCAGGTGAGACTGGCATCTAAAACTCTGTCAGTCTTGTTTGACACTGTATCTCTACTTCCCATAAAGGAAAACATATTCAAATTAGATCAGAAATTAATGTTTAAAAAGTCCTGACTACCCATCCTCCACAGACATACTACACACATAATTAAATACTAAAACCCATAATTCTATAGTCTAAACAATTCCTCTACAACAGTGGATTTTTATCTACACACCATCATCCAAACATATTCAACCAAAAGCCCAGAGGCCACAATAGCTATGAATGTGACCCAAAATATCATAAATTCACTTAAAACATGCAGGACTTTGTTGCTGTTATTTTGTTTTGTTTTGTAATTAATTGTATAGTTCCTGAGCATGAACTTTGTATGAAGCAAAGTCAAGTCAAAATACCAAAAGGTTGGATACGCCCTTCCTCATGGAACAACTAGGTAGCTACACCACCCCACCCAGGCCTTTTCCCACACACTCCTACTTCCTGGGTGACTCGTTCAGATCTTCAAAACCTCTGCCACCTACCCTAACAAAGTAGAGCTGGTTATTTTTCTATTTGGCACAACCTCCATGCTTACAAGCCTTAGCAGTGGCAGAGTCTTTTCTTCTTTCCTACTAGGCTAAACTTGAGGCAAAGGCAGCAAATCACATCTCTTGCTGGTAACAGGCAACATTAACATAAATAAACTCTGTAAGAGTTTACTAAATGTTACTAAGGCTTGACGAAGCCTCCCAGGCTCCAGGAACTTCCTCCAACTCACTGTCCATTTGTATCCTACATTACAAATCTAATCATGTCACCTTTCAGTTTAACGTATTAAAACCCTGCTTGCTTGCATGCTTGCTTAGCACAGACATCGCTCATCCCAGGGTGGATGACGACTTTCTCCTAGCTGCACAGATGGAGTTTTCCCTCAGTTAACCTTCCACAGCATCTCAGAAAGCCATGTACAATGGTGGCTAAGCTGGGCCATGCCAGCAGAGTGACTCAAAGGTGAAGGGGAACCAAGAATTCTCCCCACCCCTCCCTCTGTGAAGGAAGGTCAACAGTCCATGGACTCCAGGGTCTCTTGCAAGTAGTTACTGTTCAGATGAGAACTACACCGACTATGCTTGGAGGGTAATGTTCAACACTTCTGTGCCTTTCACATCCAGTCCACAAATTAGAACATTCTATGTTCAGAAGTTGGGTGGTAATTGTTTATGTAAGTCCCCACCCCACTATAAAGGAAAGCATTGCCATTCAAAATAATACAACCTGAGAATTTCATAAATAAAATATTCTTCTTAGACCTCTTCACTTGTGTCCCATAGCCATAGCCAGTACTCACATTTATTTTGTATTTTTAAAATGGATTCTTGTAAGATAACTAGGCAATGTTTCTACCATCTTCCTGAGTCTATGCTTACACTAACCAGTAGAAAACAACCAAGTCGGACCAATTCTTAGAAGCTGGTGTAAACCAGTGCTGCCAGCTGAGGGGAGGGCAGCAAACTCATGTCTCAGCAAAGGAAGTCCTCCCATGTGCCATCTGTGAACCAGAGCATGAGGCAAGCCGTCACTTACTATGCCACCAGCCTCTAACTAACTACACACCTGGTCGGTACACTTACTAAATGAGCAACACCTACACCTGGTCCATACACTTACTAAATGAGCAACATCTACACCTGGTCCATACATTTACTAAATGAGCAACACCTACACCTGGTCCATACACTTACTAAATAAGCAACACCTACACCTGGTCCATACACTTACTAAATAAGCAACATCTACACCTGGTCCATACATTTACTAAATGAGCAACATCTACACCTGGTCCATACATTTACTAAATGAGCAACATCTACACCTAGTCCATACATTTACTAAATGAGTGACACCTACACCTGGTCCATACATTTACTAAATGAGCAACACCTACACCTGGTCCATACATTTACTAAATGAGCAACACCTACACCTGGGTCCATACATTTACTAAATGAGCAACACCTACACCTGGTCCATACATTTTACTAAATGAGTGACACCTCACACCTGGTCCATACATTTTACTAAATGAGTGACACTTCATACTACTATTTTCATAAATTGACCCACAATCCTCCCATCACCCAGACCACAAATTTAAGAATTTTGTGATTTCTACCAGCAAGACAGTCAATTAGCTAGTGAATCTCAGGATGAGGTCGTTCGTATAAAGTCTGTTTCCCCTCCTCCTCTCTGCCCTATTTGGGGTCCACTGACTCTCCTGAGTCACATCTGAATCTCACACAATCAATCCACACCCAACTCCAAACCTCTCCACCCCCAATTTGTTCAGCACTACGAGTCTACTCAGAGTACTTCTCAGAGTACTTGCTCAGCGCCTACAAAACCCCTGGGGATCCTGTTAAAGTCTGGAGGGAGGTCCTGAGTCTGCATCTCTAACAAGTTTCAAGGAGCTGCTGGCCCAAACAACTTATTTCAAGCAGCAAAACTCTAGAAATGCTGTCCTGGAACAAAGTGCTTACCTTCCTAGCTGGCAGGCCAGGAGGATGCTAGGTGACAATCTGTCAAGAATTTCCTAACACCAGGCTTCTGTGAGAAATAAGAAACTGGTCTAATGGTGAGTGGGTTGTACCGACGAGTAATTCACTTAGACTAGGGAGGAGGAGGCAGGATAGAGAGTTCCAAGGCTAGCCAGAGTTCCGCAATGACTCTATCAGAAGAGAGGGAGGAAGAAAGGGGTGGTCTAGATGCCCTCTGAGCTCCTCCAGTACTAAGATTCTAAACTCTCTGGGATGCCCTCAAGGCTGCCTCCCACTTTGCCAGTAAAGCCTGGAAAACTGTACTTGAGTAAACATTACACTATTCGCACAGTTTCGACTTGATAGCTGTCTACAAATAATGCTGGTGTACTGAAAAAAAAAGTTCTATAAGATAAAGAATATACTGTGCACAGATTAAATATAATTGTCCATATCAAGGTACCTTAAAGATAAATAAACATGATTATTATTATTTATTTATGTTTATAAATAAGCATGATATTTATCCACCAGTACTATCTGGAGGTAGACGCCAGGTAGGCTAACCGGTCACTTCCTTAAAGCAGGCCTGCAAACCACTCTGTTCTGTATGTACTAAGGGCAGAGGTGCAGTGACAGCTCCAATGGTCTATGAGCTACAAGCTGACTCAGCTAGAAAACAAGCACCCTGACCATACAGGACAAGCCCTGCTCTCTGAAACAGCCTTTTGTTTAGTGTCTTTACAACAGCCTTGTCCTCTTTGGAAGAGAGTGGAAGACACACTCTTCCAAAGGGTTCGTCCTCCTGTATTAGAGGCCAAGGGCTCACTGAGGTTCTGCTTTATCATCACATGTGCCAGCAACTATCCTTCTTATGATAACACGTCTGTTAAAACATCCCATGAAATCAGCCTGTCAGGTATGGAAACTGTGGTAATGAGTCAGCTTAAGTCTCTGTAAACATTTCCAGAGGGCAAATAGGTGCTAATGGTGGTAGAAAATGTACAGTGGCAGATAATTAGCTTGAATTCTGATCAGTCTGAATTATAAGTATTTTCATTTGACTTACAAGCATGACTTATTTTTGTCAGACAAGATCAGAAATATTTTATGATGTATGTCAGAATCTTACGGCTAATGTGGAAGAGCAAACGAAGCTCTTCCAGGGTTGTCATTCACATTAATACATAAGGCAGCATTTCATAGAGCCAGCTAAGATGATAATTCATAAGCCCTCATCAGTAAAGACTTCACCTTACCAATGAAAGCAGCAAGTTGTCCTCCACCTGCTGAGCAAGACACACACACACACACACACACACACACACACACACAGATATACACACACATATACATGCATATCCATTCTCACATATATACACATATACATGCATATATACATATCCATATACACATACATACACATATGCATAATACAAACATTAAATATATACTCATACATACACCTATACATACACATATACAAATAAATAAATGTAACGAAAAGTTTAAATGTCCTACCCATGGGCAGTATTCCAGACAGAAGGGGAAAATCCAGTATATTGGTTTTGTTTATGTGAATACCTAAAAATTAATTTTACTTCCTCCTAATCAACACATAGTTTAAAGGATTAAAAATGAAGTTTAAGACAAAGTCTAAGACTTTTTTTAAAGCACAAAGTCATGACCAGTTTGTTATCATTCAAATTTTACATTAATGTGGTCAACACATAGCATTGAAATGCCTTCTTTCAAAACAGAAACATAGCATCGCCCATAAAAACTCATAAATCCATATAAAAATAAAATGTGACACACCCTAAAAAAAAAAAAGAACAAGATAATGTCTTTCAGCATAACATGGGCCACTACAAAGCTTCAGCCACATATTCACATCTAAGCAAAAGATGTTGATAGATGCTTGCCCCAGAACCTAGACACTAACAGGCTATGATACAAAAGCAACCCCCAAATAATTCAGACAAATAAAAATGCCTGGGTGCCTAGGGGAGTGCTTGGCAAATTTTAAAGCTGAAATTGGAATGACTACCCTAGCAATCTAAATGGACCTTGAACTGAAGCCTTATGGTTTCTCTAAACAAGCCAGATCCCAGAAGTAAGACGGCAACTATTGCTTGTGGCCCTTCAAGGGCTCAAGCTTTCCCAGATGGCACTCTGTGTAGCTACGACCACCCCTCGTCTTCTGCTATTAGAGTAACCAATGAGAACCACGCTTGCTTTAAAAGTATCCCCCTTCTGTTGTAAACGTTACCACATCTCCCAAAAGTGCCCTCAAGCATTTCAAGGCATCTTAGGTAAATCATATTAAACATATTTTATGTTGGAGATACTCAGTAATAACTACCAATTGAATGTGGTCCTCCATAACTGAGCATCAGGGCCAAAAACAGTATCCCCCCCTTCCTTAATGAGCCCTAATTAAAGCTCATTAACATCTGTGGCAATTTACTATTGCTAAAAATAATAGAGCCACATTATGTTTACATAACATCTCACAGTTTGCAAAGCACTTCCACATATATCCTCAAATCTCAACCTCACAAAGTTCTTTTGGATGGATTTTTTTAATCGCCTTTTCTCCCTCTCTGACAAATGAGGCTGCGGGGTTAAAGGACTTATTACAGGCATTACAACAAGTGGAAAGGGCTCCTGCTTAAACACAGATCTCCAGTTTCTCAGTCAATGCTCTTCCCACCAAAGAGAAAAACCCAGCAATGTGTGGCTAATTAGTACCTGCTTTGTAATACTGTGTTCCTTCCCAGGCAGTTTCCTTCAGGTCCCAAGAGAGACTCAGCCAGCTTAAGCAGCAGGAAGTAAGGGAAGCAGAGCTGGTGGCACAGGCGGGCCTCAAGCCCAGAACCTAGAACTCCAAGTCTGTGCTTCCCAGTACACATGGAGCACACCTGACCACAGACAGGGCCACAGTGTTTTCTACAGCAGGTCAAAGATGACACTTACTAGTGATCTCGTTAACCCTGGCATCAGATACATGTGGACCTAAATTTTACCTCTGCCTTGCTCGATAAACAAGTCCAGTCAAACTGCAAACTGGTAATTCAGTTAGTGTATCTTCAATACATACAGCACTATCTACCTCCTGGGGTTCTGATGAGAATTAAATTAGTACATATTTATAAAGAACTTGAAACATGGCCTCAAATTGTAATATCTTTGCTAAATAATAAACTATTATACATTTTTTAGGCATTATACAGCAGGATACAACAATGATGAGGCAGTTTAAATCTTTTGCACTTAATTTTGCAAATTAAAAGAAGTGACCTCTGCTTTGTTAGTGTGGAGAAAAAAAAGAAATGTTATTTGCTGTGCTTGTTAAGTTTTTCTCAACTTGACAAAAGCTGGAGGCATCTGGAAAGAGGGAGCCATCGTAGAGGAAACACCTCCATCACGGCAGGCTGTGGGCATGTGGGTGGGAATTTTCTTGATTATTGACTGATACATACAGGAGGGTGCAGCCACCCACCCTGTGCCGGTAAGCAGCATTTCTCCTTGACCCTCCACATTCCTGCCTCAGTTTCTACCCCTGATTGCCCTTATAAAAACTATAAGCTGTGAAGTGAAACACCCACGTTGCTTTGGTCTTTATCACAGCAGCAGAAAGCAAACTTACAACACTTGCACATAACAAATCAGTCTGCCAACTAAAATTTTCTTTCATTTAGTGTTTCAAAACCCTTCTAAAGCATGGATGTATTCAAATCTAAAGTCTACTTCCAGCAATGGACATCTGGAACCTCAGCAACACAACTAAAAGCCCATGACCAAGTATAACGGTATATACACTTGGAATCCCAGCACTTAGCAGGTTGAGGCTGGGGGATTGCTGCAAATTCAAGGTCACCCTGAGCTACACTGGAAGACCTTGGCTAAAATAATCCTGCAGAAATGAAACCCAGTTCTCTACCAATTAAACTCTTGTAAAGCCAAAGCCTGATAGCAGTACAACTTACAGCTTGTAGACACTGGTTAATTAAGAATTGGTCACCAGATTTTAAAAGCCGCTTAACAAGGATGATAGATACTCCAACTGAATCCTCTACATTTAAGATCATTGCTTCATCCTTCCGCCACCCCCGTTAAATACCACTTCATCATTTCTGGGAGTTCATGTACAGCAGTTTCCACGGAAACACTGGTCCCAGTAACACACTGCTCTCCTATATCAAATCAGAGTTCTTTCAAATTATTCTTTTTATAATGTGTATGTGTGCATGTGTATGTGTGTTTGTGTGTGTAGGTACAAGCACACATGGAGGCTGAGGACAACCCTAGGTGTCATCCTTAAGAACACCACCTAACTCCTTTCAAACAAGGTCTCTGATTGACCTGGAGTTCTTCATCAGGGCTAGGGATGTACATTGCCTAGCACACACGAGCCACTGGATTCAGTCCCTAGTACCCAAACACAACAATAGTAATTGCGATTGGTTCATGACCACTCTTCCAGAACCCACTTCCCAGGTCAACCAGAGAAAATCTCAAAGTCCCAACGGCAGCCAGACCTCCTGACTCCAAGAGGCATCACAGCCTTACTCTTTCTAAATCCCAAAGATAAGCCTCCCGTATTTCACAGTAGCCACTAAGGTAATTCAGATTTCTCCACAAAGAGAAATAGAGGAGTTTTCTTTAAATTTAAATAAGAAACTGAGATTAATGCCTAATGAAAAGGAAATTATTCCAAGATTTCAAATTTGAAACATAGAATCATGTTTCTAAAGTAAAGGGAAGGAGGGATGGGTATGACCATGATACAGCAAATTGGCTCAGTGAGTAAAGGTATTTGCCATCACACCTGACAACCTGAGTTCCATCCTGAGTTCACCCTTCCTAGAGAGATGGCTCAGTACTAAGAATACTCATTGTGCCCAGCATAGTGGTGCACGCTTTTGATTCTAGCACTTGGGTGACAGAAGCAGGCCACTCTCTGTGAATTCAAGGCTAACCAAGACTTCCAGGACAGTTAGGGATACACAGAGAAACCCTGTCAAACAAAACAAAACAATCTTGCTGCTCTTCCAAAGGACTGGGGTTCAGTTTCAGCACCCAGGTCTAGTGGGCTCACAACCACCTATAACTCCAGTTCTAAGAGTTCCAACACCCTCTTCTGACCTTGGTAGGTACTGAACACATGTAGTGCAAATACATACAGTCAGGTACACACATGTACACAAAAAATAAGTGTTTTTAAAGTAATGACAATATATGAAATTAAAGCATAAAAAAGAATAGTAGTAGTAAACTAACTGAATAGCCTTTTCTCTCTTATTTTTGCCTCAACAAATTCAAATGTCACAGGACCAAAAATACTCCATATCATAAATCTGAACTTCCTATCAAGTAAAAAGCAAAAATCTCTGAGGAAAAGAGCAGCATTTTCAATGAGTAAAGAAAACAATTATTCAATTTTAAAATTCTGAGACCGCTTCAATTCCCTACCTCCTATCTTATTCAAACAACAGGGAGACAACAAGTGACAGCAAGGGCTGTTTTAGTCTTAGGAAGAGGGAGGCATTCCTATTACGGTAGGGCCTGAGAACTCGGAGGGGAAACTGGGAAGAAGTGAATGCATAACAAAATATTAGAGATCTGGGAAACAAAACTTTTCCCTAAATGAACCTCCCAAAGAGATTTATAAATCAAGAGAAAAGCGTCCCACCCAAGACAGATCAGTGACGTAAACAGGCACTCACATCAGTGACATAAACAGGCACTCACATTAAGCTACTAATATGGAAAAAAGCTCACAAAAACCTGAAGAGCAGTTTGCTAAGGTTTTCTCTTCCTCGAGAATATGCTATGCATATACTTCACCCACAAATACCATCACCACCAACGCTTGCTGTCACCTACCTAAAAGGGCAGTGGAAAAATGTGTGTGCATGTGTGTGCCTGGGTTCAAGACAGAATAAGTCTGGTTACTAGAGCAGGATTTATGCATAAAAGTTCCTTGTTATTTAAACTCGAAAGTCGGAAGCAGTCAAGCCATCCCATCTTTCTAAGAAACCATCAAGAAATTCCTCCCTTGCTTCAGCATCTGGGATACATCACTGAATCTTCCAGATGCAATGTAACTCTGCCCTTTTGTGTCTTTGTACTTCTACACTTTGAAAGTTTCTATTCTCATACTAAAAATGAACAGTAATTCTTCAGAGAATCAATTCACAGAACTTGAGACACATTAACAGGAAATCTTTCTCATACTCTCTTAAAAATACCTGGAAATTTGTTTCCAGAGCTCACAAATTATGTTTTTGCTACCACATATGATAGGTGAGTAGACTGATGGATGGATGGATGGATGGATGGATGGACAGATGGATGAACAGATGGATGGATGATTGATAGATACCTCTCAAAGCAATTTTCATGATATAGACTTTAAAAATTAATACATAACAGAAGTACAAATATCAATGAACAAAGTTTTTCAACTATTCACATTACACAAAGGCAGAACCATAAACAGGTACTTCAGCAGAACTTAACATAGATACTTGAAAAATATATTGAATTTTTAGTTTTTATAATTTTTATATGGAACAATTTATATGTTCCATATTCAATTATAAATTTATAAGAACAACTAACATGGGATATTATAGTACACATATGCTTGGAAAGAAGTTTTTCAAATCTACTCTAATTTTTTCTGATTAGTTGTTTTTTTTAATTCAATGATTTATTTTTCCAACATTTCCATTCTCCTAACTACTTCAACTTCAAAGTTGAAGCATGCCCAAACTGATAATCTAAAACTCAGTCTCTTCTCAGGCAACTGGTCCAACTAAGTTCTAGCCTCAATCTCCCAAAGGGTAGGCAGCCTGAGGAATGAAATCTAATTTCCCTCTGTGCAAAGAGCGCCCAGCTGTCGGCTTCTCAGTTACAGGCTCTCCCCTTACAGTCCGTCACGGTGATATGCCGCCTCTCAAAGGCACTGATTAGAAAGAAACGGTAGGAAAGAAACCAGGAAATGTGTAAAGAACAGTTATCAGCCTTCATACTGAATAATTAAAACATAAAGAACCTCTAAAACTAGTTACCCTTACAAGCTCACAATGTGGAGAAAGACACTAGAGAACCTGTCAAAATCTGGGTGTCGTCTTAATCCTGATACTGAACTGATCTGAGTTTACTTTCCTCATCTAGTAAATACAACTGTGCTAAGTCAACTCAGTTTTCTGAAGTCTATAATCTGGTCAGAGCAGTGGGAATTTTCAGTCTTTTTTAGTGCTTTTCCTCCTGCCATGGATCTCTAGATACTAGGGCACAGGCACACAGCCTGCCATGAGCTACAACTAAGCAACCAGAGCTGGAGAATGGCGTAGTGGTTAAGAGCACTTGCAACTCTTTCAGAAGACCCAGACTCAGTTCCCAGCACCCACACTGTGCACAGCTCACAACTGCCTACAACTCTGGTTCCAGCATATGTGGTGGCCACATCTGGCTTTCCTGAATATCTACCTACACACACACACACACACACACACACACACACACTCTCACACACACACTGACATACATATATACATATAAAACAAATCTTAAAAATTATTCAACCAGCAAGTCTTGAGCTATGAGGTTTCTCTACATGTTATTATAGTAAGCTATATAAATCAGATTGTGAAGGAAACTTTATGAATCAATTAAGAAAAGAGTTCAACTTCAACTCTAGCATCCAGATTCTACTTCGGAAAATATCAATGGTGAAGACAATAAATAAAACATTATTTATCTTCTTTAGTCTGAATTCAATCCAAACAGAAGTCTGCTTTGACTGCAATATATTAGATGTAAAGTCTGCTTTGACATCTAATATATTAGATGTTAGTTCTTTCTAAGTGATTTGACAGTTTTGAACCAACAATACAGAACTCAAAACAACTACAACTTTCAAAATCTGAATCAACTAGGCTTCCTGATAGAATCTCAGAATGACAAGAGTCGAAAGAGATCTTGGATTTGCCCCATTTCCGCTCCTCTTTTTACAGATGAGGAAATCATAGCTCAGCCTAGGTTAAAATGAATATCCAAGTATTCTTCTACCTCACACCTGTGGCCAAGCAGCAGAAGGACAGAAAGATTTCATGTTCAAACTCATAGTAGGCTATACAGCAAGCAAGACCTGTGTCACAAAAACAAGGGCTAAAGATGAGGCTCAGCAGTGTAGGACTCCCGTTGTCTAGTATGGACCAAAGGCTTTGGACCAAAGGCTCCTCAGCACCAGGAGAAAAAAAAAAATGCAACAAATCATATCAAGTTTACCAACTCACAGAACAGACTGGTTTCTCAAAAACACACTACCATTTCCTCCCAAACTATGGAATCAGAGGGGACTTTTACTCCCAAATTTTTGTACTTTGATAAACATTTAGTTTACTTACTCCCTGTCCCTAAAACATACACAGAGCATCAGGCAAATGCAAGAACCACACGGTGTGCTTCAATGACAAGGCTGCAGCTACTCACACTCTCAACATGCATGGGTAAGAAAATCGAAAGCTCTCCCAAAAGATACATTTCTCATGGTAAAGCCTAAAAACTCAATCTGTTCATAAAATGTCAAAATCTGGACCTATGTTTCAGAAGTTAATTGAATACTAAAACCCAATAAACATGTAATGAAAAGCAGCATGGCTCATGCTTACTCCTGCTACACTTAAAAATATGCCTGATAGTTGACAACCAAGTCCAAGTGTCCAACACATCATTAACTGAGGCAGGAATATGAAAAGATCTATTCTCCAAGTGTGTTGCTCACTGCACGTGTGCGCTACAAAACACACTGATGAACCTCTTCCTGCTTGAGAAAAAGAGAGGAAAAACTAAAGGAAAACAAACAAAACTGCCATTCAAATCCACTTATACTTTAAATTTCTAAATAGAAATTTCACTGATTATTGAAATGCCTCACAACTAAATTATTTCACATTATATTCAATCTTCAATTGACTATATTTATATAACTGGAAATAAGGCTAATTTTTTTAGTCAGGCTTCATTTAGAAAAGTTTATGCCACCGGTCTGTCT
>JADRCD010104687.1:0-14768 GCA_019843815.1 Montemys delectorum | reverse complement strand
CCTACAATATCTTTTTTGTCATATTCTTTAAAATTTATAAAATATAATAGCAATAAAAATGAGTATTATAAAAGTTGTTTGATATAAAACAACAATCAATTTAACAGTGTTATGTAGATGCTTGTCTACAGCAATACTGAAAATACATCCATTTTTCTCAATATAAATTTTAAATAACTCCAAACATATTAACTGTATATTTCAAAATAATACATCACTACTAGTATTTTCTTAAATGAACATAAATATATAAAGTCTTTTTATTTATTTGTTTGTTTTGTATTTAGTAGGCTTAAAATCTGGCTCTTACTGTGGTACAAGCCCAAAATAAGAACAATTTTTGGACATGTGAGGGTCATTGAAGTACAGCCGTACTTCAATGACCCTCACATCACCAAAAGATTTTACCTCCATCATAGTTAAGCTGAGAGTTGACAGTTCTGCTGCACCAAGGAATGAATTGTAGGCACAATTTTTGGATACAGACTTCCTGCTATGGTCAAAGCTATTTGACTTGAGTGTGTGACTTTATTCTCAGGCCACAGAGAACAGGTTACATTCATTTAAGAAATGGTGTGTGTATTAAGATGATCTATCCATAAAGTCATTCACCAACTGTTTCAATGAACAATGGTTCTGCTTGGAGGGTGGCACAGACATTAGGTGAGGGTAAGAATCTGGTTCATTGGCTGTGATAATTTGGAAAAGCATTCATCTGAGAGAAAGAGTAACTTATAAAGTCCTCTTCTTCAAAATTGATATAAGAGTTACAAATGTCAAGCAAAGCATTCAGTCTCACTCTTTGTTGTTCTCTTACAAGCCCCTTCCCAAGTTAATTGTCGATGTTTCTTTTGGGTATATAAATACTTTTGGAATATATAAGCTGTTCTGAAAACCATAGTATAGTGTAAAAACATGAAATAAACAATACTATTAATAGAGAGGCTGAGATAGGAGAAGCAAGATTTCAAGATCCTTATGTTGTACACAGCCAGACACTGTCATGAACAAACAAGCTAAAAGTGTGTATGGATTGTACAATATTAGACCTATTTCTCCAATTACCAAATTAGAGAGACCATTGGATGACAATCAACAAATTTCTAATTCCTTATATTTTTGGGTTTCAATCGATTAGGATATGTTGGTAGTATTAATTTTCATATTAAGATATTAAGAAAAAGTAATTGTTACTTCCTATTGTTTTTGTTGTAAGAGGTGGAATTAGATTTGTGTGGATTTGTTGAAAGATTACCTTCTTGCTTCTTCTAGGTGTAGTTTTGCTCCTTATGTTGATGTTTTCCATCTATTATCCTTTGTAAGGCTGGATTTGTAGAAAGATATTGTGTAAATTTGGTTTTGTCATGGAATATCTTGTTTTCTCCATCTATGGTAATTGAAAGTTTTGCTGGATATAGCATCCTGGGCTGGCATTTGTGTTCTTGTAGGGTCTGTATGACATCTGCCCAGGATCTTCTAGTTTTCATAGTCTCTGATGAGTAGTCTGGTGTAATTCTGATAGGTTTGCCTTTATGTGTTACTTGACCTTTTTCTCTTACTGCTTTTAAAATTCTTTCTTTGTTTAGTGCATTTGGTGTTTTTATTATTATGTGATGAGAGTAATTTCTTTTCTGGTCCAGTCTATTTGGAGTTCTGTAGGCTCCTCCTGTATTTCTTTGAGGGTGTTATTTATGTCCTTCTTCTTAAAGTCCTTTATCATCATCATGAGAAGTGATTTTATATCTGAATCTTGCTTTTCCAGTGTGATGGTATGTCCAGGACCTACTAAGGTGGGATTATTGGGTTCTGATGATGCCAAGTAACCTTGGTTTGTGTTGCTTATATTCTTACGCTTGCCTCCTGCCATCTGGTTATCTCTAGTGCTACCTGCCCTTGCTAAATCTGATTGGAGCCTGTCCTTCTTGTGATCCTGATTGTGTCAAAACTCCTCAGAGTCAAGCTGTCTCTGAGAACCTGTGTTTCTGGAATCCTGTGATCCTGGGCTTGTTAGAGCACCCGGGAATGCAGCTTCCTCTGGGTGTCGTGCGACTTGCTGCTGAGCTTGGGCCCAAGGGCTTCTCAGGGCACCAGCCCAGACAGACTGGAAGCAACCTGAGCCATTGGGCTGTTGGAGTTCCTGTGTGCCTGGGTCCTGCTGGTCCCAGTTACTCCCAATGTTGGGACAGATGTTGTGTCCTCCTCACCTCTGATCCTGGGCATGTTAGAATGCCTGGGAGTGGACCTTCCTCTGGTTGTTGTGCAACTTGCTGCGTAGCTTGTGCCCAAGGTCCGCTCAGAGCACCTGCTGACCCAGACAGACAGGAAGGAACTTCCACAAAATTTATTAAAAATATGAGTCTTCTTAGTATAATAAATGTAATTAAAGTTCTAAAAACCTTGTATGATTTAAATGTCAAAAATGCTAACAATGAGTATAATAAACATTTGTAGTATAGAGCATAATAATATTTTTTTCTTGGATTTTTGAGACAGGGTTTCTCTGTATAGCCCTGGCTGTCCTGGATCTCACTCTGTAGACCAAGCTGGCCTCAAACTCAGAAATCTGCCTGCCTCTGCCTCCCAGTGCTGGGATTAAAGGCATGTGCCACCACCACCTGGCGAGTATAATAATGTTTTAATAACTTAGAAAACTTGTTACTTCTGTGTATATATTTTGGGGGCTATAGAGATGGCTTAGAGGAAAATGGCACTTGATGCTAAACCTAATGACCTTAGTTCATCCACACAGTGTTCCCATGTGGAGCTGACTTCCACAGTTGTGTTCTGACATCCACATGTACTGTGACATGGGTGTACTCACATATTTACACACATACATACATACACACACACACATACACACATACATACACACACACACACACACACACACACACACACTCCTATATAGTCAAAATTGGCATGCAAGGAAAAATATCTAAAGTCCCTTATTCCTTTTTGTTTTTGGAAGTGAAAAGTTTAATCCATGTGGATTTCCTCTTCAAGATTCAAACTTTGCATAAAGTTTACTGGCCCGTGGAGCCAATTGTGAATGAGAAGGCTTGGCAGTCAATGACTGCTGCTTTCCAGGAAAAAAGTGCAAGCACTAAAAATGAATTCTGTATATGATAAACATGTAATTTCAAATCAGTATAATACAAGTTAATTAGTCTGTTATAATAAGGTACCTCTCTATTCACGCAACACAAAATTAGTAAAGGAAATTATTGGTCAATTTATATATATTTATAATGGTTTATATTAAAAGTCAACATATACAGCTAAAATGACTTACAAGCTAAAAAACCATTGCAGAATATATTGGAGAGTGGTGTTTTAGCCAATTATATGATAATGAGATACATCATTAATGGAACCTATTATAACTTCCCTTCATAAATGATGAATGGCTTAAGCAGAGAGGCCACAGAAGAAATATTTACAAAGCTGCATCAAACAAATGACTTGGAATGAATACAGATCATGTATAAGTTGGCTATTTCTGTCTAACAAAACTTCCATAAATTCAGTGACTGAAACAGTAATGATCTATCTTCTGGCTGTCTGGAGGTTGCCTGCAGGAGCATGATCTGAACCGGGCTGGCTCTCACTTTAATATTTAGGTTGGTGTCCAACTCTCTCTCAGGCTAAGCTAGAAAGCCTTGGGTGAGAGAGTTTCTGCCTTTGTGTCCCATGCTGTGCTAAGACTCCATGTGTTTCCTGTCCTTTTCCTTGGACAAGTGGGATAACCCATGAATGTACTTCTTGTGGTAATTACCAAAGCCCAGTGGCCAAGTGCTTATTAAGCTGTTTATACCATCTCTGCTAATATCTCATTAGCCAAAGCAAAAGGCATGATCAGATTCAGATCTAATCAATAGAGAACTGTTTCTTTGTCTTCTAGAAAGAGATTCTAAAAGGCAAAAGTGACTGGTACTAACACAGGCCTTGGTGTAGAATCAGGGTTGTTAGTACGATCTACTATGCTACCTTTTACATAGGGGCTAGGTGAGGTGCTTTGCGTTCTTTACCATACAGCATTGCCAAGGGTGTTGAGAATGGGCAACCCCATACAACGTTGTTGATGGGAGTGTAGATTTATGGAAACCAGTTATAGAATTAATTCCAGTGTATATTTCAAAATTCTTTTATTTTTGACCTAACACCTCAATTTTTAAGAATTTTCCAGAGAAAAATAGTCAACCAAGAAAGCAAACATTGTAAAATCATTAAACAAGCTAACAGAGCCCCTTGCATGTAGAGGATATAAGGATTTGGCTTTTTAATTTAATTTTATATTTAATTGTGTAACTTTTGATTGGTTGACTGGTACTTTGGACTATATCATTTATCCTTTATCAGTGTGAGGCTATTAATTACGAGCTACTCTTACAGGTTGAATATCTCTTCTCTTACATTCTCACAGACAGAGGGTTTTAGATTTGAAATTTTCATTTAATTTTGGGATAGGACCCAGGTCTAAACATGAAATGCATTAATGTTTTCAATAAACCGCGTACACGTAGGTTAAGGTAGTTTAAACAATATTTAAAATAACTGTTTATTAAATAGTTGCATGCTGTGAAATATTCCACTGGCCACACCATTTGGAGACACAAGTTCCAGATTTGGGGACATTTTGAACTTAGGAGTTCAGATGGAGGAAGTTGTGTAACAGTACAAACTGCATTTTGGGAATATGTTAATCTCCATCAATATGAAGTTAATTAAACATAAATGAAACCAGGCATTCAATAGGATGCTGAGACCTTTGGAATTGTGTTTGTTTTGGTATCACACACCCATGGCATCTGGCGTAGGGTTGTTTTTTAATGAGACAAATGATACAAATGATTGCAATGCATTTGATGTGTACAAAAAGTCTCAATTATTTCTCTCTCAGTAGAAGACTATAGGTGCATTTGTTTCCTTACTGTGAGTTAAAAAAATAATTTTTTCACTTGGGCCCTTCAGCTTGTTAACCTTTTTGAGATCTGTGGATTATATTCTGCACTTTTTTTTGGCTAATATCCACTTATTAGCGAGTACATACCATGCATGTCCTTTTGGGTCTGAGTTATCTCATTCAGGATGATATTTTCTTTTTTCTCTCCTTTTATTGGATATTTTCTTTATTTACATTTCAAATGTTATACCCTTTCCAGTCTTCCATTGGGAAACACCCTATCCTATCCCTCCTCCCCCTGCCTCTGTGAGGGTGCTCCCCCACCCACCTACCTACTTACCCACTCCTGCCTTCCTGCCCTGGCATTCCCCTACACTGGGGTATCGAACTCTCTCAGGCCCAAGGGCGGCTCCTCCCACTGATGTCCAACAAGGTCATCCATTGCCACTTATGTGGCCAGAGCCATGGGACCCTCCATGTGTACTCTGATTGGTGGTCCAGTCCCCGAAAGCTCTAGGGGGTCTGGCCAGTTGACACTGTTGCTCCCCACCATGGGGCTGCAACCCCCCTCAGCTCCTTCCATCCCTTCTCCAACTCCTCCATTGGGGACCCCATGCTCAGTCCTATGGTTGTCTGCGAGCATCTGCCTCTGTATTTGTCAGGCTCTGGTAGAGCCTCTCAGGAGGCAGCCATATCAGGCTACCATCAGCAAGCATTTAGCTGCAAAACTCACCCTCATGGAGATGGGGCAGAGGATGTATGGGATGTGGAACAGTCAGAGGGTGGACCAGGACGGGGATAAAATCTGGACTGTAAAAAAAGATTAAATAAAAATATTTTTTCCCTAAAGTTTCATACATTTAACTATGTTTTAAATTATCATGAAAGGTTGAATTTACATTAAATTTACATTGAATTAAATTGAATTCATATTTTAAAAGTTACCTTGACTTCATTACAATTGGCTTTGTGAAAATATATGGGTAGTAATATTTTTTCAAAGGCAAAACACTTTTGTGGAAAATACCTCCAGTTCTTAAAGACTTATGTAGTACCATCACAAATGACACATGAGTTACACCTGATAGGTGATATATAACATGTAAATAACACAGATAACACATGAGTTATGTATCGTAGATGTGTAGGTGTGTAGCATTAGTCTTTATGAGACTCATAAGGGAAACTGAAGTGGACACTAGCTTGGGAGAGCATGAATACTTGTATGCTGGGCGTGTACGCACACACATCCAGACATGGCTTTCAGAACACATAGTACTTGGCTCTGTGAGAACAGAAAACATATTAGGGTTGGTACATGTTATGTGGGGAAGCACAAGAATGGCATGGAGGAGAGTCATGTTCACCATGTCACTTTATGTGATTGTTATCTCCCCATACATGACACGAACAAGGATGGCATCACTAGTCATTTAACATGGGCAGGGGAAAGCTCCCAAGCCTTCCACCCTAGAGCCCTGAGGAACGCCGAGAGCAGGAGAAATAGGCTTCCCCAGGGAAGAGCACAGTGATTGGTTATCCAACACCAAGCAGTCAGCCCTGGAAACATACGCACACGTGTAACAGTATACGGGCCGAGAAGATTTTATAGATCAGCAATAATAGGCTATGAATTTGAAAGCGAGCAAGGAAGTCACATGGCTGGCATTGGAGGGAGACAGTCTAATGAGTAATGGAACGTCATTATAAGCAAAAAAAATTCTCATTTTTAACGTATGCTTCTCCTTTGTCACATGGCTTTGATAAAGTTACCTCTCCTTGGCATGAGGGGCATTAGTGAGCTAAATGTAAGAATAACATTTCTCTTTTAATGTAGAAGCCATGAGAGAGCAAGCAGTAATTTAAAAAATGCTCTAAGAACTACTTTCCTTATTATATGTTCCAAGAGTCTGTTGGATTTTCTGTTGCTGAATACAAAGTTAGGAAGTTATTTTAGATTTCCATCATCATTTAAATAAAGCCCCAACATGGCAGAAAGTTATTTTATTTTTTCAAAGTAATGAAAGACTATTGAGGTAGGGGCGAAAGAGAGGCAGTGAAGAGCTGTAAGTTTTTTATCAAAAGGTTCATAATCTAATTGACAGATTTTGTAGGGCTGAAATCATTTCTTTGTGAGGTGTGGTCTATGTAGCCACTCTTATACTGTGGCCACTGGGGCTGGAATGTAATTGGAAGGGAAGAGAAATAGGCCACACTCATCTCTGAAGTTCTGATTTCACACACTTTGTGTTTTTAAACTTTATATAAAATTGGCTTGGAAAGATATTACATTACAAAACAACATGGAAAGATTTAAATTTGTTTTGTTCCTACTGGACATAAATGAAGAATTGGAGATTGAGAATATATGTCTACAGTCAGCTTGCTGCTGCGACAGAATCCAAGAGAATCAACTGAAGGGATGGAAACCTATTTGAGTTATAACTTCAAGTGTTTCAGTAGATGGTCGCTTGTCTTAATGTTCCTAGGCTTTTGTGAAGGCAAGCATCACTCAGAAGTGTGTGTTCCATACGTTAGAGCTGCCCACTGTGTGGTGTCTAAGAAGTTAAATGGGAGAAAGAAGGGATGAGTCTCAGTGGACCTTTCAAGGACACCCACCCCCGGCAGGGTCTGTTTCCTAGAGCTTCTGCCACACTGAATAACTTCACTACCTGAGGTTCACAGCTGCAGCGTGGTTTATTTTGGGGGAGGGGGGAGGGACCGTCACAGTTACAATTTAACAACTTATGCTCTAGTTTTCTCATTATTTAAACATTTTTTAATGATTTACTTATTCTTATTTTATGTGCACTGATGTTTGGCTTGCATACATGTCTGTGTGAGGGTGTCAGATCACCCGGAACTGGAGTTACATGCAGTCCTAAGCTGCCGTGTGGGTGCTGTGAGTTGAACCTGGGACCTCTGGAAGAGCAGCCAGTGCTCTTAACCTCTGAGCCATCTCTCCAGCCCTGCCAGCTTTCCCATTATTAACAACCAATGTGTTATAGATTTTACAAAATATTTTGCTTAGCACAGCACAATACAGCACAGACACCAATGCCATTTCTCAGATGAGGGAACAGACACTCAGATATTGTTTTAATTTTTATGTTTTTATCATTTCAAATATGTCTCAGTAGGGCCAGAGAAGTAGCCCAGAGATTACAAACACTGACGGCTCTTCTAGAGGCCCTGGGATTCATTCCCAGGGCTTAAATGGTGGCCCACAGCTGTCTTTAACTCCAATCCCAGGGGCTCTGATGCCCTCTTCTGGCCTCTGTGAGTACTAGGCACTCATGAGTTGCACAGAAAATCATACAGGCAGAATCATATACAATAAATAGATGAATAAATAGTAAACAAATAAATAAATAAATAAATAAATAAGTTGAAATTGTGTGCTGTGTGTGGCTGTGTGTAATTATGTGCACATATGCGTACGGGTGCCTGTAGCGTACAGAAGAGGGTATGAAGATTCTTTGAAATTGTGTGCTGTGTGTGGCTGTGTGTAATTATGTGCGCATGTGTGTACGGGTGCCTGTAGCATACAGAAGAGGGTATGAAGATTCTTTGAAATTGTGTGCTGTGTGTGGCTGTGTGTAATTATGTGCGCATGTGCGTATGGGTGCCTTTAGCATACAGAAGAGGGTATGAAGATTCTTTGGAGACAGAGTTGTAAGTGGTCGGGAGATGCTTGGCATGTGTACCAGGAGGGAACACAGGTCCTGTGCAGAAGCAGTAACTACTCTTAATGCTGAGCCATCTTTTTATCCCCACTTAGAGGATTGTATAACCTGTCCAAGATGGACTAGCGCCTGCCTATCCTCATAGGCTTGCTTCCATGTTCATTACCTGAAGCACTTTCTACTTGACCAGAATTCCCTCTTACTGTTATGGTCCCCTATATATAAGCATACTTCAAACCAGAAAAACCATAGCATATAACTGATAGTACTTTAAAAGAATTTCCTCCAAACTGCTATTATTAGAACCAACTGGTCTTTACACAGCAGTCTTGTAATAAGCTGGTATGTGATAAAGTCTAAGCAGTAGAGCTCATAATAGCATGACTGTCTTATTTAGTAATTTGCACGATTGCTGTGCTGTGTGTCTGCATGTGTGTGGGAATAAATTGTTTTATGTGGTTTTCTTCTATAGTGAGTTTTAATAAATAATGTGCTTGTAACTGTAAGATTTATCAAGACCTATAACTTGAGCACTGTGCTATTATAAGTATAAATGTCACTTATTTTCTTGACAATATTCTTGAGCTTGAGCTGGACTTTGCATAAGGTATCTTATTCTAGTCAAGGCACTGGATTTCTATATGTTCTGTATGTCCAATGAAAACACTCAATTCTCTTATAACTAGAGGGTCAAGTGGGGAATTCATCCCTGAAGCTTGTTTAAACTCTATTTCTTTCCTGTGAATTGTGATATGTTTAAAAATCTTCTTTGGGCAGGGTGGTGGTGGCACATGCCTTTAATCCCAGCACTTGGGAGGCAGAGGCAGGCGGATTTCTGAGTTCGAGGCCAGCCTGGTCTACAGAATGAGTTCCAGGACAGCTAGGGCTACACGGAGAAACCATGTCTCGAAAAAAACCCAAACCAAACCAAACCAAACCAAAACCAAACCAAACCAAACCAAACCAAACCAAACCAAACCAAACCAAACCAAACCAAATCAAACCAAACCCCAAAAACCTTCTTTGGACACTCAAAAGTTGACTAGCTTAGGTGCCAGGGACTCTGTGAACATATTTTAACAATTGTAGCTTAAGTTTGTTCTGTAAGGATCATACTGTATCCTAAGAAATAATAGATTGAGACTGTACTGTAGTCACATATATGCAGACTCTATTTAATCACTTCTTTGCCATTCATCAGACATCATTCTAGATCTTTGAGCTATCTTACTGAATTAAAGTTCATACTTAAAACATGGATCATTTCTTGTATCTATAATAATTTTCATTGGAAAAATTCCTGTTAATTCTACTGTTACAAAAATTTGCAGTTTCATGAATATAAAACGACCTTTTCATTGCCGGGTTTTACTGACATGCTGTCCGGAGTTAGAGTAATTACCCAGCACTCATGCAGCTCTCGGTTGCATTTTCCATACTGAGAACAAAGCAAAATGAAACAAATGAACATTGGCTGTGTTAGTTACAAGAAGCCAGCTGCCACAGCACAGGAAGAGTAATTTGAATATAGAAGTTAAAAAAGACACTCGCCCCTGGAGTCACGCTCTGAGTTTTAACATTTGCTTCTTGTGAGAGTTTGTAAAAGAGTAAATCTTTTGTTCCTTGGATTATTTTCTCTCTTGCAAGGGACAGATTATAATTAATTAAATGAGATAATATGCCAAAAGATTACAAATTTGTATCACTTAATAAATTATTTTTAAATATTTGTAATTATTACCACATAGTGAAGGCCTTCTTGATGTAGATTTACCAAAAATTTAGATATCTACAAAATCAAACAATTACCACACATTTAAGTGGAGGGGAAGGTTTAGAAATTCTTATTTTTTTTTATTCTGTAAGGAAATATGCTTTAGCACTTCCTGCTTCTCATACTGGATCTTCGTCAGGATCTAGGAACTCAATAATACAAGAGTAGCAAGACAAGAGGAAGCCATAAACACTTTACTACGTTTGCATCTTTCCCTTTATACTGGAATCTTCACATGTCCAAGGACATGGCTGATCTTTCTGATTTAACATTTTCTAGACAAAGAACAACGAAGTTGTGAGGAAAAATCAGGAAAGATGGAACTCTGGGCTAGGATTGTAAATTCTAGGGACATTACCAGGATACAGATGGAGATAGGGTAGTGGAGCTCACGGTGATAACTTACCTTAACGCTGTTAACTGGCTGTGGTGGTGCATGCTTTGTTTAAGTTCAGCCTGATCTACCTAGTGAGTTCCAGGGCAGCCAGAGCAACATAGTGAGGCTGTGTTTCAAATGGGATGATGGCGATGATGACAGTGATAAAGCCAATAATAAATGTTTAATCTGGCTCACCACAGGTCCGGTTTCCAGTTTGGCTATTGTGGTGATGTGAATGAAGAATGTCCCGCACTGGCTCATGCAGACCCCAGTTATTGGAGTCGTTTGTGGAGGCTGTGGAACATTTAAGTGGAGCCTTGCTAGAGGAGGTGTGTCACTGAGTGTAGTGGCTATTCCTGGTTGTCAACCTGACTATATCTGGAATGAACTACAATACAGAATTGGAAAGGTCACTTGTGATCCTGATCTTGAGGCTGGGAGATACAAGTTCCTTACCTGGATCTTGGCATGGAGATCTTGAGGCATAATGGCTATGAATCCCAGGAGACTAAGGCAAGGAGATCTCTGAGTTCAAGGTCATCTAGAACAAAGCAAGTCCCAGATCCAGGCGTGGTGGCACACACCTTTAATCTGGGCCACACCTTCTGCTGGAGACCTACATAAGGACATTGGAAGAAGGAAGATACTTCTTGCCTTGTGGGACTGAGTAACTTCTAGATCCTTGGACTTCCATTCACAGCTGCTGCTGACCATTGTTGGGGAATTGGACTACAGACTTTAAGTCATCAACAAATTCCCTTACCATATAGAGACTACCATAAGTTCTGTGACTCTAGAGAGCCCTGACTAACAAGCTGGACGATGTTTTTTGAGGGTTTAATGCTTCACCCCACTTTCTGCTTTACCCTCATTGCTCCCTTTGTGTAAAGGAAGATGCGATCCACTAGCTTCATTGGTTTGTCCAGCCCTTTCGTACTGTAAGCTAAAACAAATTCTTTCTTTTATAAATTGCTTTGGTCATTGTCTTTTACTACAGAGACAAAAATGTGACTAATACAGTTATTTTTTAATCTTCTAGAAAATACCAGCCCCAGCAGAAAATGCCAGCAAAATAAATTTGCCAGTCTTAGCTAATTGTCTTAGTGTATGTGGTGGCTCATCTTGAGTGCCAAGTTAGCTGCATTAGGAGATTCTTAGAGAACTCTGGGTGTGCCTGGGAGGAAGTTTCCCACAATTATGTGTTTTATGGGGTTATGTAACCCCTAACTCCTATGTCTTGTAGATCAGAGTGGCAGCTCTCACCCTACAACATCTAGAAGTCTTCTTTGTAAAATACATCCATTAATCAGTAGAGGGAAATCCATCAATGATAGGATTTGTTACTCTCTTGTAAGTGAAAACTCACCTCCAGTGACCATCTGTACTGACAGTGCAGAGAATTTAAAAAACTATTCATTCAATTACTGTTTTTTTCAATATATTGGCAATATGTTCTTAAAAACCTCAGCTCAACATGACTTGAACTCTCCCATGGGATCTTAAAATTGTACTTTGGAAAAAAAACCTTCAAAGTGTTCTCTATGCCAAAATTATCTTGAGATCAGTCCTATGCTCACACATACCTTGTAAACACGAGTCTCCAGGTGGTGACAGATTGGTTGCCAATGGATTCATCTGTTCCCCTGCTTCTCAATTCTATTTTAAGATCACTATGCAATGTAGTTTGTCACACAGAGGAACAGCTGATGTCATTTCTAATGTTAGGGTCAAGTTATTGCTAAGTCAGAGGTCATCCTCGAGCCCAAGGCTTCAGACTCCGTGTGAAGCTGTTTTCGAAGTACTTCATCTTCTGATAAGTGGAGGTTAGTAGAAACTATGAGGGAAAGACACTGAGCACTAATAACTCAACTTTTTGCAGAGATATCATAGCACAAGCTCCTGCAAGCTAGTTTTCCTAGAGATGTTAATTTTAACAGACTAAGGTTCTAGAGCAATTCCAGGTCTAGATCCTTGCTACACACTCACATAACTTTCTTGTCCTCCATCTTGCGGGCTCCCCTATTGTTTACTTTTGGTTATGCTTTTTTTTTTAAAAAGCAATCATCATGATCTAATATATATTTCATCTCCTTATCTGTTCATTATCTGTCAATATCATCAGAATGTAAGTTCCTTGAGGCAGGAACTGTCTTGTTCACTGCCGTATCTCTGGTGCTCAGGAAGATCCTCACTATATCATGTACTCAGAGTGGATATTTTGAATATTGGTAGTTTATTTTCTATTTACTTTTAAAAGTTATTTATTTATTCTTCTCTTTTATATTCCACCCCAACTGTAGCTTCTCCTCCCTCCTCTCTCCCCAGTCTCTTCCCCCCCACCTCCCCTCTCCCTCAGATCCACTTCTCCTCTGTTTCCCTTCAGAAAAGAGCAGGCCTCCCAGGGATATCAACCAAACATGGCATAACAAGATGCAGTAAGACAGGCACAACTCCTCATATTAAGGCTGCACAAGGTAAACCCAGTAGTAGGAGGAGGGTCCCAGAAAGAGAGGCAGCCCCTCCGCTTACACTGTTAGGAGTTCCACAGAACACCAAGCTACATAGCCATGGCATATATACAGAGGACTTAGGTCAGACCCGTGCAGGCTCCTTGATTGTCGGTTCAGTCTCTGTGAGCCCATATGAGCCATGCTTAGTTGATTCTGTGGGCTGTTTTCTTGTGGTGTCCTTGACTCCTCTGGTTCTCAGAATCCTTTCTCCCTGTCTTATGTGGGATTCCTTGAGCTCTGCCTAAGGTTTGGCTATGGGCTCTGCATCTGTTCCATCAGCTGCTGGGTGAATGTTGATATTTTATACACTTTATTCCTGTGCCTTATAATGGTCAAAATTCAGTAAATATAATATTTGCAAACACTAAACAATTTTGGAATGCAAATCAAGGGGCTCCACAGCTTATAAGTCATCAGCCAAAGGGGTACTGTTAGTAATGATAATTATTGTTTTGCTATTTATCTGAGTTTATTAATTTCTCAAGGATGCCGGGTACTCAAAAGTGGTTCTAACTTTCAGATACTCTGAGATGCTCAATAAGATCACTTGTATTAAAACTAGAGGAGACACAATCCTTTGCCCACTTTATATATTACTTTTTAACCTGAACCAAACTCTTCTAGCTAAGACAATCTGAAAGATGTTAGAAATTCAAATGCATTGACATTGACCTAAAATGCAGTAAAATCCCACTTTCTAAGGCTGAAAATATGCTTGTTTTCTGCTTTAGTCCATTTTTGTTGGTATAACTGAATCCTGCAGCCTTGATAGGAAAGTTTTTTAGCTCATGTCTCTGGAAGCCGGAGAGCACAATGTAGCACCCCCTGGGCCTCTAGTGAAGGCCTACCTGCGGAGTTATGCCAGCTTGAAAAGCATTTCATGGTGGGACAAGCCTGGCATGCCCACTTCCTGTTTCCTGTTGTTACAAAGCCAGTGTGGAACGATTTAACTCTATTTACCCTCCAAAGGCCCCACCTACAAATGACATTGGCATAGACTTTGGAGATTAAAATTTTAATAAATGAAATTCGGGAAGAGTCATTCAAAAACATAGCATTTTCCTCCTTCCTTCTAAGATTTATCCTATAAGGGACTTCGTCTTCTCCCAGGTTACAGACTAGAAAAAAATGAATCCATTTTACAAGCCACAAAGAGTCTCCTTCGTGTGAGTCACAGCTGGTCCCATGACTGCTTATCTTTTCTCTTCTGCTGCAGAGAACTAAGGAGCTGCGTAGTAAGGGTGACCAGTAGGATTAGTAACCTCCCTGATTGTGTTCGAGCCTCTGCAGCCAGCAATGTGGGAACCAATCCCTTCTCCAATGACTCTCTTCTCTCCTTTCCTGATGCTGCACACTACTTGCTTCCAATTTTGGAATGATAATGTATTTCCTCAGTTAAAACAGTACAAATATCCGAATGCAAGGTATTATTCCATTTATAAAAAGTTATTCTTCTCTTTTTGTATATTGAAACTCAAGATTCAGTTTTGTTGTTTCTAAGAATACCTTGAAA
>JADRCD010104681.1:0-11539 GCA_019843815.1 Montemys delectorum | reverse complement strand
TGTGTGTGTGTGTGTGTGTGTGTGTGTGTGTGTGTGTGTCTTTTGACAAAGTATTCTTCTTCATATTCTAATCTATGTTTGTTACTTCCTCTCCCCTTCACACTCCCCTGCAGTCTATTTACTGTCCCTCACATTATGGAGTCATGATGCCCTCTTCACTAAAGACCTCACTTCCTCTGTGGACTTTTTTATTTTCTTTGCTTCTCCCACTCCTATGACTCACTTTTGAAATCTTTTTCAGGTCTTTTCTTTCTCTGAAACTGTGTGTGTTCCTGTCAATTCTTTTTGGCGATCAGATCACTAAAAATCTTTCTAAATCCAATGACCAACACAAACACCATCTTACTAGACTCTCTGTTCCACATTCTTCCTGGAAGCCCTCTCTCTCCTCATTTTCAGGCTGTAAACCATCATAATGCCATTCTACTTCCCAAGACTTTTACTTTCTAAGCAGTCTTTTCTATTTGTTGTTGATACAACTCTGTCATAGAAATTTACCACAATGTCCTACGTTTGCTGTTTAGCTCAGAATGATGGCAACCCCATATGGTTCCTATTATCCAGTTACCTGAGCAAAATGCTTAGCTCTTAATGTAATTAGCATCTTGTAAATTCACACTTACATCAATATGCATAAGATTAACTTTTTGTCGCTAGGGGAAAAGGTTGTAATTGAAATACCACTATGTTGTGATGATGGTGTATCCATCATTATCCATTTTCTCATCTATAAGTCCAATGAGGCAAATCAAAGACCTGCTCCCAAAGGCCTCACAAGATACTTAGAAGGATTAAAACTAGCAAGAAGTTTGAAACTTTCCCAAAGGTTATTCTGACAACACATGAATTAGTAAGTGGCAGGGAATCTTTCCTTCCAGTGCTTACATATCACACATCAAGGTGGTTGCTTGAGATACTGGAAAAAATGAAAAGAGAAATGAATGAATGAATGAATGAATGAATGAATGAGTAAATAAGTAAATAAGTAAGTAAGTAAATAAATAAATAAATAAATTCTATTATACTGGAAGGAGGAAGAATTAGATATGAAAACTTGGTGCCTGTACCTACTCTGTTTCTCACTAGACCTCACACTTTAAGAAAGATATTTTACTTGTCTGCACCTTCCCTGGCAGTAAGCAAATGAAGAACTTGGTCAAATGATAGATTAAAAGTCCATTCTCTCTTCAGCATCCCATGGCTCAATAATCAGTGGTAGAAAGGAGGAGACTTAGCATCTTTCAGTATAATTGACTTTTTTGTAATTACTCTTACTTTCTTCTCTTCCATTATTTTAACTTAGCAAAGCCCCAAACTGGTTTTAACCCAATATCTGCTTTGCTATCCCAGCAGCTAAGTACTGCCAAAGATTTTCTTAATGATAAATTTTGATTTATGTTTTAAGAATATCAGTCATGCATACAACATATATAAACTTCAGGCTTATTCTTACCACCTGTTTCTGTGAAAGTTACCCAAGTGCTAAGCAATTGTCTAAGTGATGTTCCTGTCTGTATGGAGAATAATTCTGGAAGCCAGTTTCCTACAAAGAAAAACTCATACATTCTATCAAGGGTCATAGATAAATTGGTTTATTTTAGCTATACATTATTAAACTACAACCTCAAATATCAAATAACCACTCAATACTGCCTGAGAATCAGGGTTTCTTTTGTTGCGATATGGCATATAGCCTAACTTCCAGGTCTGACTATTTTATAGCTTTCCTTTGCCCTCAAGCTTCTCACATGCACTCACCCATCCCTTCCAGAATGACCTATAACACTTTACTGGATGAACACGAACTGCAGATGCAAACTCAGACATCCCCCTAAGATTAAATGTAGCAATTTAACAGTGACTATTTCCTGTGCCCTTCCTCTTGACTAAGGGAACAACAATAGAAAGATGTATCTTCCTGAATCAAAACGTAGCCTGTCCACTGAGGCTCTACATTCCATTCTCTTTTACTTTTTACAAAATTACACAACCTCAAATTAGCTCCTCATTTGTTTATGCATCACCAACTTCCCCTCTGTCATGGGCCATTCTTGCCAGCATAGAAAAGGTAGGGTAATGCTTACCTCTCCACAGTTCCTAACCAATTCCCCCATTTCTCTTCTATCTCTATCATTCTCACTAATCAGTTATCCACATAACAAGACTAAGAGATGAATTTGTTTCCTTCATACTCCTATAACAAATTTAAGTATAACATTTCTCCTGCAATGTGAATCTTCTTATTCTATTTCCTCCTGGGTTTCAATCTCACCTCTCTGACTTTTCAGTCTGTCTCCTCATCTTTCTAAGTTTCTGCTTAGCCTAAATAAAAGAGAAAGTCAAAGCTCTGTGTTAAGCATTCTTCTGCATTTTATAATCCTCCTCTAGGTCATGTCATCAAGTCCAATTTCCTTGAATATTATCCATATTCATACTATTTATAAATTCAGGTCCTAGCCTTGCCTTCTCTTTTGGGTTGTGTACAAACATGACTTTATCATCCTCCCTACCCAGAATTTCATACATATCTCAGACTTAATATAAAGTCAATACATGTTTCCCTGGAACTTTCTTTCCATACAAACTTAACCATCTAAGTAAATGGTACCAGTTATTCAAACCAGAAGCCCACCACTCATTTCTGGTCATTAACCTCTCCTATACTCATTACATCTAATGTTAGTAAATCCTAGCATTTCTACCTCTCAAACAACACCAATTTGTCTTTTCTTTCTTTCTTTTTGGCAATTGGATATTCTATTGGGTCTCATACAGTTCGCTGCACAGTCTTTTAATTTGGCTTGTCTATGTAACTCTTACTCTAATTTATTTGTTACATAGCATCAAAAGTGTTTGAGGCCATACAGAAGATAAAATTGCTACTTAATATCCTCCCATGGATTCATACATCTTTTGAATATACTTTATTTAGCATGGCTTATAAGAAACCATATACCATACTCTTCCCCATCATCCTTCTTCCTTTCTCCTCCTCCTCTTGTCTTTCTCACACATATTCTTATATCTCTATCCATCTCTATCTCTATCCTCTCTCTCTCTCTCTCTCTCTCTCTCTCTCTCTCTCTCTCTCTGTCTGTCTCTCTGTCTATGTCTCTGTCTCTCTCTCTGTCTCTGTCTCTCTCTCTCTCTCTCTGTGTGTGTGTGTGTGTGTGTGTGTGTCTGTGTCTGTGTCTGTGTGTCTGTGTGTCTGTGTGTGTGTCTCTCTCTCATTTAAAAATCATTCTTTCCCGGGTTCAAGGCTAGTGCATTGTTTAGAAGGTTCACCTTTATCCTCACTTCCAATGCTTGTCTCTCTAACTCCTTTCCTCCTTAGGTCGAGTGTCTTTTATTATTTTCGTGACCACCTCAGGCAAAATATCCTTCTTTTACTATGCATATATAGCTTATTTCTATTTTGTGTATTTGTTACACTCATAGTAAGTAGCTCAAACTTCTGCAGATCACTTCCTTTGTTTTAGGAATTTACATGCCAACAGAGTGTTGATACCAGAAAGCACATATATGGCAGATGTGAAGCTTAGTCTTCATGTGGGTCCCAAACAACTGGAGTAAGGGCTATCACAAAAGCTGCTGCCTGTATATGGGATATGTTCTTCTAGCTGGGCTGCCTTGTGTGACCTTAGTGGGAGAGGATGCACCTAGCCCCACAGAGACTTGCTGTGCCAGGGTGGAGGGATACCCAGTGGTCCCCCACCTGCTCAGAGCTAAAGGGGGAGGAGGGATGTGGAAATGGCTGTGAGAGGGGTGACTAAGAGGGAGCAGTGAGTGGAATGAAAAGTTGAATAAGTAAAAAAAAAATAATAGTAGATTACAAAGGAAAAAGAAAAAAGAAAATAAAAACAAGAAAAAGGAAAAGAACAGGAAATAAAAGACTTTCATTTTACGTACAAGGACTAGAACTATTGATGATTGAGATAGTACCACTCAGAGGAATTAAAAAAGAAAGAAAAACAAAGTAAGATTTCCAAGGATTGAATACTACCTATTTCTCAAAGAAATCTTTGAAACCGTGAGTATCTATACATCATAGCCATATTCTAAATACAACAGGGCAATTTAAAACATGGATGAACTTTCTGAATGGCTCCTGAGAGACTGTTCTCAATCACGTTAAGTTTCAGAATCCTGAAAAAGCTAATTAAGCTTGATGTGGCTAAAGCCTCACTACACTTTGATTTTTTTTCCCTAAAAAAGTATTTGATCAATTGTTCTTTTTCAATTTTTTATCCATTTAGATCCAAATCATGGCTATCAGTGAAGAAGAAAATATGACTCAAATTTCAGAAATTATTCTTTTGGGTTTTGGAGATCTCCATGGCCTTCAGTTTCTTCTTTTTGGGCTATTTCTAGCCATTTATGTGATGACTCTCCTGGGTAACATTGTAATTCTCACTGTGGTATCAGTGGATTGCTCTCTTCACACACCCATGTATTTCTTTCTTGGCCACTTCTCCTTCCTAGAGATCGGCTACACCACAACAATTGAGCCCATAATGCTGAGGACATTGCTATCAGCTCATGTGCCTATCTCCTTTCCAGCCTGTGCTTGTCAGTTTTATTTCTTTGCTTCTCTGGTGGCGACAGAATGCTTCTTCCTTGCTGTAATGTCTTATGATAGATACATAGCCATCTGTAACCCACTACACTACTCCAGTATCATGGATTCCTGGGGTTGTTTCCAGCTAGCATTGGCCTCTTGGTTGGCTGGATTTCTGGCACCTATCCTGCTCATGATCTTCATTTTTCGCTTAACATTTTGTTCTTCCAATGAGATTGACCACTTCTTCTGTGACTTAAAGCCCATCATGAAACTGGCCTGTACTAATACTCAAGTAGCTGAGATGACTTCTTTTATATGTACCTCGTTATTTGCTCTTGGTCCCTTCGTACTGACCTTGGCATCCTATATTCACATCATTTGCACCATTCTGAGGATCCCTTCCACCACAGGGAAGCAGAGGGCTTTCTCCACCTGTTCGTCCCACCTGATGGTGGTCAGTCTTTATTACGGGACTCTGGGCATTGTCTATGGCTTCCCATCAATGCCTCAGTATGAACGTGTATTGAAGTTGCTTTCTCTTCTGTATACAGTGTTTACCCCTGCTGCCAACCCGATCATTTACACCCTAAGGAACAAGGATGTGAAGGTAGCTCTGAGAAAATTGACACAATGGCATACATACCTGGTCAAAGAAGGCTGAAAATTATATGAGCTCATGACACATACTGAAAATTCTAACAAATTGGAAATGTCCATAGTATTTACCTAGACAGTCTTGAAACAATAATTTGAGTTTGAGCCCATGGTTTGCCTAGCACCAAACTCACTATTTCTATTAACTAAGGAAAATTCACAATCCTGGAGTGTCCACAATTTCCTTGGACAATGAAAGACAACCCCATTTTTTTTTTATGAGAACTTTTCCTCTATTTCACTTTGCTTAGGAGAACATGATTGAGATGAGAGGGGAGATGATGGAGAAGACAAGGGAATATAATTAAACTCTGAGTGGTCCTCTCCAATGTCATGATAAAAGTGGAAGTGGTAAAAATACTGGGGGATTAAAATTATTTTCAGTTAGGAATATTCACATAATGTGGCTGGTTATATGATTTAAAGATACACACACATAAGAACATAATACATTCATAAGTAAATCAAACAAGTAGCAGTTGAAAACTAGACAGCTCTGTGTGCTTATATAGAGAGAGGCTTCAACAATATAGAATGTGCAATGTATAGAGTATGCCATCGCATGTGCAAAGGAAGATAAATTAATGCTGGTTGTTATGCTGCTCAGCCTTCTCCTTAATTCCAGCACTTGGGAGGTAAAGGCATGTGGATGTCTGTGAGTTTCACATCAGCGTGCTCTCGATAGTGAGCAACATGACAGCCAGGACATCATAGAGATCTCTCCTGCAGGAAAAAAAGAATAATTTAAAATATTCACGTGTAATTGTACGTATGTAGAAGAAGTCATATGGAGTTTGATGATATCTGTTGTCTCTTGGTTGGAAAGCTAAATTTAGGCAAGGTATACTTTGTGAGGTGGGAATCATGTTAAATTAACTTTTGAAAAGGTATCTAGTATAAATGTTTGTCCATGTTGAACAAACAAGTTTTAGAGATTGCAGTGGGAACCTATTTAAACATAGACATAAGACAATTTCTAAAAAACAAGTTAGAGTCTATAAGGACAAAGTCCTTCTCACTCATTAGAATTCAGCTACAGTGGATTACCTGACAAAAATATCAAATGTCAATGTAATCATAAACATCTATTAGAAGTGTAAATTCTGGGTGCAAGAACTCTGTTTTGTGTGAACCTCTCTTGTGAATGAATTTTTCATTTTGTACACTGACCCATCATTTACAGCACATCAGATGCAGCCTGTATCCAGGTAACATTTGCTCAACTAAGCCAAGACAGGGAAGAATCAAGTGTCCTCACCCCCTGGGAACAGAACTCATTTCTGTTGAGATCATCAACTCCTGATAATTCCTTCTTTAACTCTGGCCTGTAGTTTGTATAATGCACTCAGAGAAAAGAAGAATGGTGAAGAAAAGGGGAGAAGGATAGGTCCATGTGGAAAAGGTAAGTCATCTCTTCCGTGACAGATTATCTCCCACCTGCCTGTAAGAAGGAAACACATTCATGCAGCACAGTAATTATAGCTAATTGAATTTCTTCTTTTTTTTTTAAATACCTGAACCAGGGCCCTATTGAGAGAGATCAGGTAAAGGAATCTATTAAGGCAGGATGTTTTCTGCATATCATTTCATTAAAAGTACTCAAAGAGGCAGATTACATGCCATACTTACCTAAGAGAACTGAAGTTCAAAGTGGTACTCTGTAAGTTTAGGGGCTTAACTCTTTCAGGGAATTATCAGAAAAAAAAGTATTACCTAGACTATAAGACAATGCCTTGAACAAGAGGAAATACTTTTATATGGGCCACACTTTGGCTGATCTGAAGCCAGGCATCTGGATAACAATGAAAATTTAGATAACTCTTCTCTTTTAGAAGAAGTGTGTATGCCACATTTTAGGGTACCCAGTTGTTCCTTACTATGTAGAAAAATTAGAGTACTTAGTAATGCTTTAAAAAGTTGACCTACCATGTACACTCACTTTGGGCAACTGGCTCTAGGGCTCTAAGTAACCTAGCTTCTCTGATCTTCAAATCGTTCATATGGGAAATGGAAATAATAGCACCTTATCTCCCAAGGCTCCTGAGAGTATTACAGGAGATGATGCATAAAATCCCTGGCTTGTGACAGGTATTTGATATATGTTAATTATTATTTTAATAGCTATTGCCATTAGCACTTGTAGATGTCATCAGAACCTCCCTTGATATAGTAAAGTACTATGGGTCAGGACCTTATCTAAGGCACTGTGAAGTGGTTTAAAAGCAAATGCTAGAAAAACAGGAGGCAAGTTTCTGAGGTGTCTGATGTGTCTTAGTTCACTATGATTTCTGGCAAGGGAAAATGCTCTGAAACAATGTTTCATATATTAATTGATGGATAGACTTTGCAGAAACTTTGGGCCCTGGTCCCTCTAACATCTAGCTTCTAATGGCTGCTCCAATGCTGTTATCACTGGCTCGACCTCACTATTTCTGCAGAAACCACATTTTATCCTCTTTACTAACTTACATTTTTCTTCCATGGAGGAAAAATAATCACCCTTCTGACAGTATAGCAAGTAGTGCTGAAATAAACAAAACTGGTGCTTAATTAGAGAAGTAAGGCTAATGGACAAGAGACCTATTCAATAGTTACATGCTTGGCCCCTATCTACCCACCAAACCTTATCTTGTTTCTTTGTTTTCTCGGTGTGTGCTCTGTCCACACTGGAACATTAATTCTATTTCTTGAATTTTCAAATTCTTTTGTGCCTTAGAATTTTTTGCATTTGCTATTTCTTCTGCTTAGAGTACTCTTTTCAAGACCTGGATATAGTTCGTGGGCCCACACACACACATACACACACTTCTTTAAATTTCCTATCAGCTACATATTTCCTGACTACCTCATTTAGGTTGACTTCCCTATACAAACCAATACCTATCACCACTTAGGATAGATGTGAAAGTCATTATAATAACTATCTAGTAAACTGATCATTATAAAATAATTTGCATATTTATATGTTTTATATGTATCTCTTGGAACTTCTGTGCCTGCCCCACTGAAGTTCTCAAAATACACTAGGAAAAATGGCTTTGGATTTTTTTAATACCTACTTAGTCACTGGATGGGTAGTCAATGGTTTCAGTTTGACAGATGAGCAACTTAGAAGAATCTAAAACATGCTTATAAGCTCATTAATTGTCTTGCTATAAGCAGAATTAATGTCTTTCCTTTTGAATCTGACATTGTTACTACTTGGCACAATGTAGCATGGCATGGGTACCAACAAATGATATTCTGGGTACAGCAGTAGCCTTCAGAGTAACTTTCACACCTGGGCCATAGAAAGTGTTCTTCTTGGCTACAAACTTTCTTTCATAGCACTGAAACACTTTATAAGAGTACTTAAAAAAGGTTTCACTATCCCAAGGTCCCAAGACCTGATGTCACACTGAGAAGCCTCACAGAGATTCTTTTTTTTTTTTTCCCACTACCCTTTCTTGTTCTCCCATGTTGGTGCTTATTATTAGATAATGGTCTCTGGGGCAATAGAAATGATTTCCATACAAGATCTATAAGGTCCACTTCACATAATAAATTCCTTGATATTCTTTCTGTTGGCAAGTAGAATCTAAAGGATGCAATGCCTTTCATTGAGTATGACTACTTGACAGATACCAGCATGAACAGTCAAATATATGAGTGCAGATGTCACTAGATAATTCCTCCTCCTTGTTGTCAAGACCCTGCCCATCATAAAACTTTCCTAAATGAAGTCCCAGACACGGGATAGACATAAGCCACTCCCAGATTTCTGATCCACGGACTCCATGAACATAACCCCATTGTTGTTTCTATACTAATTTTGTCAAAGTGATTTTTATGAAGCAATGGTAATTAAAAGAGAAGCCATGAAATCCATAGTATTTCAGAGACACAAAATACGTTCTGAAATTTAAGCTGGAAGGAAAAACAAGCTTCTTGATTGTCAGCAGATTTTTTTTTAACTATATGATTTTGTATTTCATGCACTTAATTCAAACCTCGTCTTACTGAAGCAAAGCTTCCCTGAGCTTCTCACACAGAGGTGAAAGCATCTTTCATTCGAGCTGCTTCCACTCCATGGAAGATATGCTGTGTTGGTTCCCTTGTGCACATATTAACGTGCATTCTCCTTCAGTTTCTAACGTATCTTGCCTATACTATTCATACCCTCAGGGTCTTACATTGAGGGCTCAGTGAATACATTTGTGGTGATTAAGTGAACATTCTCCCTTTCAAATACCAAGTACTTGCAGTGCCCAGCCCTGCTTAGCTTCTGAGCTAAGAAAATATCAGGCCTATTCAGGGTGGCCATAGACAAAATGAATGTTTCTAATGATCATTTTCATCTGGTCTGGCTTTGGTCTCCTCTAAATGCCAGGATTCAGTGTGTTCCAGGTCGGCACCAACCTCCTCTAACAAATATGGAATATAGATGAGGGTCTGAGCCATCTGTGCTGTTCTGTTTGATTTAAGGTCATCTGTGGCTTTGCCATCCATATTTCACCACTAGCATTTCATACATTCATTTCCTGCAGTTCTACTTCCTACAGAAGTAAACACATGGAGGGACAGGCACAGTAATGAGGAAGCCAAGGCTACAGCTAAAAGCAACCACAGCCGCAGTAATACAAATGCATCTAACGGTAAATGAAATTTTGTTCTATTCCAGGCAGTGTGGTAATGCTTTACAGACACGATTCCATGAAATCCTCACCAATAGTCCTGCAAAACAGGCACTGTTTATTACCATTTTACAGATTAAAAAGTTGAGGTTCAGAAAAGGTAAACACCAATATTTCATGGGCTGCAATTTGTGAGGTACAGGTCTAGCTATGAGACTCTACAGCTCATCTACTGACAGGTTGATGGATATGTTGACTTCCTTGGGATTGTTTTCAACCACTTTAATGGAAAATCAAAGCAACACAAGCTTGGAATTCAGAGGTATTTCAGTTAATGTCTTTAGTGGGGGGCCACATTTTGAGGGTTAGGCTGAAGTAGGATTTTCTTTTTAGTGATACTCTGTCCCCTTAGGGACATCTGTGAAAGTGATTTAGTCATTTCATGGGATCAAGGGTAGGAAGAGAAAGTGTGCATAATGAATTTGCCCAGTTTTCCTCTTATTTCCTGAATTACCGCCCATGGAATTCTGAATATTGAGATTCAGGGTTCATTTACTCCCCTGTTTTACCACAACTGACAAAGACCTTCTTTCTGACTCCTTCCGAAAGCCTTCTGATGCTGTATTCCCCAGATGCTGGCAGAAGACAGTATTACAACACTTCAGACAAAGGGCATTTTGAGTGGCAGTTAGAATTAGATGTTGGACAAAGAGGACCCCCCCCCCAGGTTTTTGTGCTCTAGCAAACAAGTGCTAAATGAAGGTGGTGATCAATGCCAACTCAATCACTGTAATGCTGGCATGGATGCAGATGAGGAATACACTAAGGCTGACAAACAGGAAAGAAAGTAAGAATTTGGTTTAACTGTTTGGAAGTAATTCTAATTACAGGCATTTATATGAACTGTTTACAATTTATGCCTAATCGCCACCCAGCACAATAACAATTATGCATATCATTAAATATGTGTCAGATTAATTTTGTTGTAAATTTTTAGTATAACAGTGTGTGTGTATGCACTGTCTTTATAATTTGTTGCTCAGATTGCTCACAACTTAGAATTAAATGAGAAAGAACATTGGCTGGGGGGCCCAGGAGTGGGAAAGGTACAGAGGCAGAGGCGGCTGCCTTGGGTTGAATATTTACTATGGGTAGTGCACAAAGTGGGTAATCAACAAATGCATAAATCCCAGCAGCTTAGCTTCACTGGAGCCCTGTAGGCAGCTCTGCAATCTTTTATTCATTTCCTGTTGATTCTTTGGATGTATTCACGCCCACAGCATGTCCCAAACACTTTCTGGTTTCCTTGGCCTCCCAACATACCTCTTCACTCTTGACTCTAGCTCAATGTGTTAAGTGTGACTTCATCTCAGCCTTTGGGTAATATATCTGGCTAAAAATTTGCCGGTATGACTTCTACTTTTTTTTTTCAAGTTTCAGTCTTGTAAATATTTTATTTTCTTCCCACCTTCATAGATGATGGTTGCTTGTTTTAGTATTTCATTGTGCCTTTGATTTCTTTCTAGATATTTTTTTGTCATGTACATAATGAGCATTCCTTAAATCTTTGTTTCTTTTTAATAAACAAAAGGCACAATGGGATTATACATACACACACAAACACATATATATATACCATATATTACATACATAAACACACATATCACAACATATATATATATATATATATATATATATATATATATATATA
>JADRCD010104678.1:0-14716 GCA_019843815.1 Montemys delectorum | reverse complement strand
TTTACAGGGATGGACCTATATTCCAATAACTTCTCAATCAAAGAAAGAAAAAAAGAATTATTTCTAACTCATAGCTAAAGATTACAGTAAAAGACTAACATTGGATCCCATAGCTCTTTGGGGCCAGTCATTGACACTCAAGAGACAATGATTGGAGAGGCAGGTGGATTTCTGAGTTCGAGGCCAGCCTGGTCTACAGAGTGAGTTCCAGGACAGCCAGGGCTATACAGAGAAACCCTGTCTCAAAAAAACAAAACCAAAAAAAAAAAAAAAACAACAACAAAAATAATTTGTTTAGATTGAATGATAAAAGATCATTATTCTCACAGCAAGGAATATTAATAGTTGAATTTTTTTTAACTGAGATCCCTCATGAAAGTTTTTAATTTTTAACTTTTGTTAAATAAAATGAAAATTTTAATAGTGAATTCAGAAGGCCAAAGGAGTTTTGTAGGAAAGAGGGAAAAAACTGTATAACCTCTGTCTCACCTTCTGGAACATGTTTATTTAAACATTCTGCCAATGTTGATATGATCCACCAAGAATGTAAGCCAGGTTTGGTACAGTTAGGTATAATTTATTTACAAATCTGCAGAACTCGGGCTCCTTTTATAACAAACGTTAAGAAAATAAACAGAGCGTACAAGCCTTCAGACAGTGTCAACCTATAAACTCAAAAACAGAGTGGAGACAACTCCAGTCCTTCAGCAGTGTTGTTTTTCCCAGATCAAATATTTGACCAGTAGTCAAATAAGGAGAGATTACATTGAGATAATGCCGCTATAGCATCCTCTGGATCAAAGTCTCAGCCATTTCTCAGACCCCAAGCTCAAGAATCGATGGTTCCCTCAAAACGAAAACAAAACTCACCAACACCATTTTCTTTTGCAAAGGCTGGGCTCTTGGTTGGAGACAGAGTCAGCAGACCAACGCATTCTAGGAAATCTGTCTTTCTCAGCACATGGGCTTTAAAATCTCAAAGGACCCGGCTTCTTGGAAGTACTGGAACTCAATCCCATAAATGGGTGGGATTTGCATTTTTTTTTTTTTAAAAAATGCACTTTAAAATGTAGTGAAACCTGTAGTGGGTAGCATTCTCTTGTAATCTTGGCACTCAGAAAGCTGAGGGCCATTAGCAAGCCATTCTGGGAAACAGGCGTATGCACAAATGGCTCCTCATAAGATTGCCTCAAATCTTTAGCTTATTTCAGATGCTTAGTACAGTCTGTGCTGACCTTCGTCCATATGCTCTTGGGGTTAATGACTGAATGTCGGGGTCTGCGGCACTCATGAAGCCTTGCCAGGCATTTTAATTCCTGTTTTTGCATCGGCATTTGTACAATAAGAAATTTTGCCTGCCAGTCCTGAAGCCTGGATGGGATTCGCCCCACACCACCACCATCACCACCAAAATAGTCTGATTCTCTGGAGGAGGAGATAGCAGGGTTGGACAGTTGAAACAACAGGAAAGCAGTTCTTCTAGGTTCCTGTACCAGGAAATAGCTCCTTACTGCCAAGACTGTAAACCCCAGGGCCAGACCCCAGTCATATGGAGCCCAATGTTCTGTGTGCAGTTCCACGGCTACTGGAGGAATAATGCTTTGAAGGGGGGGGGGGGGAAATCATGTCTAAAGTACATCCTGTTGAGCACTGAGCAAACACAGAAACCTTTGTCCCAGATTGTATCGTTTGGTGGACAAAGACTGCCAGTCATGATGACTCTCTTCCCCATTTTGGACAAGCAAATCATTCCTTTAAAAGAAAAATACAGACAAGATAGTAGAAATCAATCCAAATCTCTGATCAAGAGAGGAGGCAACCCAATTGCCCTCTGGTGTGATTCAGAGAGACTAAAGAAAGTTTCAGGGATTTATGTGGTTGCCCCTTATGATATTTTAAAGCCTGCACGGCAGCAGGTGAACCCCAAAGATTCTCAGTTGCACTCCAATAAAACTACCAGTCCCAGCTTAACACTGTCTCACAGCACTTCTGCTTTAAATCCAGCCAGACACGCACTGATTCCCATTAACTACATTTTCCTTATTTTTTTTAACATGTGTGTGTGTGTGTGTGTGTGTGTGTGTGTGTGTGTACTCAGAGGTCAGCTTGTGGAAGTCATATCTCTCTACTATATAGGCCCTGAGAATGAAAGTCAGGTCATCAGGCTTAGTGGCAAGCACCTTGTCCTGCTGAACCATCTTGCTGGTCTTTCTATTTAAGTACATGGATGACTTCCCTTTCTAATTTCTAACCCACTCTTCCCTTTCTTGGTGGGGATACTCTTATAGACCTCTGACAATGCTTTGTCACAAGTAGTATTTTGGAGACACCCAGTATGTTTGCACAAAACACTTCAGTCGTTCAGGTCACGTGGGCCACTTGGCCCAACCTTCCACACATACCTTTTTTTTTTTTTCCTTCTTGATAATTTTTTATTTTAATTAAGATATAATTATATCCTTCCCGCTTCTTTTTTCTCCCCACAACCCCTCGGGGCCCCAGTTCAAGCCACCTGGGCCGCTCTACACCTACCTGGTAAAGATGTTTAAATTGTCTTAGTTTGGCTTCTTACATCGTAGCTCCATCCTCCTGGTTCTTTTAATTGCCGACCTCGGCACACTCAGGTTGGGGAAGAAAGTTTGGACAGGTGAAATTTATAATCAGTACCATCTGCAGACCACAGCAGCTAGAAGCCAAATGACTGGCAGCAGTCATTTTGTGAATTTCTCAAAGAGAGAGGCATGCCCTACTCAGCTTTGAATTTCCATGGGATTCTACCACAGTGCTTTGATCAAAGTAGACACCTGATGCATATTTAGGAGGAAAAGTAGGCTAATCTATCTCTAGGGTCTGCTTCCAATTTTTAAAATATCTGTAATATATATGATGTGCGTGTAGCTGGAAGAGAGTGTGAGAGAGTAAGTAGTATTTTTTCAATGCTCCACTCCTTTAAAGCAGCTTGGTTGAATTATAAATCACATGCCGTACAGTCCACCCATGTAAAGTGCACAGCCGCACAACTTCAGTATAGTTAGTCCTGTTCCGTCCCTGGAACCAATTTCAGAGTACCCATTACCCTAGAAGGAACCCCGTCCCTGTTGTTATTACTCACTCCTGTTCCTCCCCAGCTCCCCCAAGGTGCGGGCAAACACTAAGTATTTTAGGGTTCTCTGGATTTGCCCATACTGGACATTCATCTAGACAAAGTCATGCCAAATGAGGTCTTATGCATTGACGTCTTTCATTTTCCATAATATTTTCAAGGTTAATCCATCTCTGTTTCATATACCGCCACTTCATTCATTTTACTGCCAAATAATAGTTAACTATAGGAATAGAAAGCAGCTTCATTCACTTGTTCACCAGCTGATGGACATCTGGGTTCTTTTCAGTCTTGGCTATCACGAACGTGGCTCCTGGGGGTGTTTGTTCTCATGTGGACGTACATTTTCATCTCTCTTGGGTATAAATGCAAGGGCAAGACTGCTAGGTCTTTACATTTAACCTTTTGAGGGTGGGGACTGCCTGTTCTTCTGCCTTGGATACAGCTTTTTCCATGCCCAGTCTCCCCTCCGCTCCCCATTTCTTTCTCTGAAGCATCAGGTCTTTATTTCTACTTGCCTCAAGGGTAGGATGTGGCCTGCTGAAAGGAGAAACAAAGAGGCGATCCGACTTTCAAGTTCAAAGGCCTTAGGGGACCAGTGAAGGCTCACACAACAAAGGGGATTAGAGAGAGAGCTGCCCCCCTCCACTCCACCCTGATCCACCACACAAACCCAAGTTCCCTCCAGGGATGGAAAGAGAAAAAGAGGCAGGGAGATGAACACGGAAAACAGCTGTGTGGTTGCTGGGAGGCAGCTGTTTTCAGAAACTGTTAAGCTGGGTATCCATTCTGTAGATACATCCTCGTCCCCACACGGCAAAAAGGAGCCACTGGTTTGACCATCAAAGATGACTCAGAATTAGGTACATCTGGTGTAATGACTAAATTAAGTAATTAGTATATTCATATACTGATCAAATAAACTATGACACAGAAGGCCAGGTTGGCAGCTATAGGGACAATTCAGTGGCAGCTACAGACAAAAGGACCTGGGAGATCTGCCATTTAATTCCTGGGAACTATGCTGCCTTTTGTAATTTAGATTTCGTTTGAGAGAGAAAAGCTGGTGTGTTAACTCCAAGCTGATTAAAATCAATTATCTGCCAGTCTACCAAATTATAAGTTTACATTTAAAACTGTCTTCTGGGGCTGGGGAGAGCACTCAGTGGGTAAAGTGCTTGCTGTTGAAGTCTGAGGACCTGAGTTCAGAATCCACCACTCCCCACGCCCCCAGGCCCAGCCCCCCCCCACAAGCACACACAAATTAAATAAATAAATATAATAAAAAAAACTAGGGTAGTGGGCAACAGAGGAAGATACCGAAACAACCTCTGTTCTATAGAGACTTCAAAAACATAACAAAACATATTTGTATCCTGAAAAAGTGAAGAAAGTCAGAAAATCATATATAGGAGGTATGCATAGAAATCAGTAGCCACCACGTAAGATATTTTTAAGACTATAAAAAAAATCAAATATTCAATAAATCTATCCAAAGGTACAACCCCCTTGATAAAAAGATCATGATGTGGAGCTAGCATAAGGAGAATTCTAAGCTACTGGTAGAACGGTCATTGAGAAACTGCCCCTGTGGAGCACCGGTTACCAGCACTTGGTAAAACTGAACAGCTAGGCGTCCTCTAGAGATAAGACAGGTGGCTATGGAGGGAGAAGAGCAACTTCCGTCGGCTAGAGCTGTATCAGAGAAAGACCACTACAAACCGAGAGAACCTTCACGGCCAAGCGAGATGGCTAACTACCAACGGTCTTTTTGCTTCACATCATTAGCTTTGCAAGATTGCCTGCTCTCATCATGCACCAGATGCACCTGTACCCATAGTGCATCAGGTGTACCCATTATGTACCAGGTGTACCTGCACCCATCATGCATCAGGTTCAACCTGCTCCCCACCCGCATCAGATGCATCATACACTCTGGAAATCTCACCTAAGGACAAAAACATCCCCCCATACTTCCTCTCTCCGTTAAATTTGTCCATAAGCCCAGGTAGCCCGGCAATGTCTCTCTTTATAAACCCCATCTCTGCCTCCTACTGACTCATCCTGAAATCCTTTTCTGCAGCAGAACCGAAGACGCCCTCTCCTCCCCAGCACATGTCTCTCAGGACTCTGCAGGCTGCCCTGACAGCAACATTGAGTTACAGCTGCCACTGATGATGCTACAAGCCAAGGATCGTCACCTTAGATGTCCCAGAGAACTTTTTCATGGGTGTGTCACAAAAATAAGATTTTGCTACGTCATTTATGTTAGATGCTAGGAAAACCACACCTCCAGGCAATCTCAAAGTCACTTATAAATTAAGATTAATAAATCACACCTGGAGAATTCAAAGGCTACCTACTATACTGTCCAGCTTTTCTCCCGAACTAGTTCCTGACCAGCAGTTCTCACTTGAGAACTCCAGCCCTACCAATCCAGACCCAGGACTTCCACAAGACCTGGCTGGTGTTCTGTGGGGTTGAATGAGTGAAAGGAGGGTAGTTCGGATCAATCTAAATTAGAATTTAAAACAGTCGGAGAGAAAAATACAGGCTGTCAAAAGTTAGCACAGCGGTGTATATCATTTACAGAAAATTTGAGAACATGCACGGAGGATGCTCTACAGCCCTCCCTCAATATTCACGCCAGTCACTGCCTCCTTTGCAATATTACACATCTATAACAACCATCACAGCCCACTGGGAGAAGCGACGTCACTCCCCTCCATAACCTGGCTGACTCAGCAAAAACAGAAGTGGAACAAAGCAACAAGAACCCAGACTGCATAGAAGCTTTGAGAATGGACATGCCACTGTGACCTCTGATGAGGGTGCCCATGCATTCTTCCAGGAAGCACTGAGCGGCTCACTGTGGGCAGCTGCAAAGCTGGGAACACAGGGCTCAAGTAAGGGCATCATTTTCCTCCTCTGCTCCTGTGTCTAGAGGTGTAACTGGAGCGGGGTGCAGGGGGGTGGGGAGACACAGAGAAAGTGAGAGATTTCAAAGATGAGTTATCAAGTGAATTTTTAAAGCTCTCTACCCTTGGAAATCCTTTTTTACAGTGTTGCTGGCTCATTACCTAATGCCTGTTCATTTTCCTCTGGAAGATGAAAAGGTAGAAACTGTTTGCTGCAGCCAGGCGATCTCCCAGCCAAGGACTCACTGTTAAGACTTTGACCTTCTAATCCCACTGATATTCTTTTGCTGCCTGGCGGAAAGTACTTTAAGTAACTGCTCTGGAATCACTCATCTCAACAACTACGGATTTCCTCTCCGTACCAAGTCCCTTCCCTCCAGCCTTTATGTGGCTTTGTTTCTGGGACAGTCACATGTTTCTTAGACTCCTGGTGACATGCCCATTTAAGCTTTATCAGGGGACTGATCCCCGAGGTGGGAAACGGTTTGCATCTGATTAAGGAGGTGTTCAGAAGAAAAAGAATGTTGTTCACCAAATATTACACATCTATGATAACACACAAGTTTGGGAGCTGATACGCACATCTTTTGGACAGAAGAAAAGATAGGCAGCTCTGGGTGTAGCCACATGCATCCTCTGGGCTTGAAAGAAGCTGGGTGGGGAGGCACTAGATTGGTTTCTGTTGCTATGGTAAATGGCATAACCAAAACAAATGTTGGTGATGAAAGGGTTAATTCTATCTTACTACTTAGAGTCCATCCAAGGAATGCCAAGGCAGTGATTCAAAATAAGAACTCAAAGGCAGGAGCTAACTAACGCAAAGACCACTGAGGAAAGCTGCTTTCTCTCTCTCTCTCTCTCTCTCTCTCTCTCTCTCTCTCTCTCTCTCTCTCTCTCTCTCTTTCTCTCTCTCTCCCTCTGGCTTGTTCAGTCTAGATCCACCTTCCTAGGTGGGCACTACCCACGGTGGGGCTGGGTTCTCCTACATCAGTGGTCAATCAAGAAAATGGCCCCACAGACATGCCTACAGGCCAGTCTGAAGGAGGCAGTTCCTCATCTGAGGTTTCCTCTTCCGTGCATCAAGGTTTGTGTCAAAGAGTCAAAAACCAACACCAGCACACCAGGCTCCCGGAAGCTTATTGGATACTATTGGAGGTACCATTCTCACTTTAGGACCTAGCAAGGAGGCCTCAACATCTGCAAAGTGGGAACAAAGACCTAACCCATCAAAGACCTGGACCGTAGTTCCAGGATCCGGGAAAGGCGATAAACGCACTCACCTTGATTTTTGACTTCTCTAGTTCGTTTTCTCACTAACTGTCCCTGCCAAGGATGTGATTTTGTGCATAAAAGAGGGAGTACAATGAGGCTTGGTTCTGCATGATTTGGGGAAGTTCTTGAAACTTTATACTGTAGAGCCTAGTTGGAGATTGCTAATGGCAGGCAATACAGGTTTTCTATTCACCTTTAAGTGTGTCCGTGTATGTGTTCTCTGATGAAATTACAACGATACATTCCAAGTCTTTCTCCCCACTTTGCTGCTTGTTTTAGCTGAGACACTCTACCCAGCACTCTTGTCTCAAGGTGGTACAGCTGCCATTGAGAATACCTTTGACCACTAAGCCTGTCTCCAGTCTGTATTAGTTTCTTTTCAACACTCTGTCCAAAGTAAACGAGAGAACAATTTATAGGGAGAGAGATCTATTTTGGCTCACGGTTTCAGACTGTTAAGTTCCTGCCTCCCATTGAGCCTGGGTCCAAGGAGAGACAGAACACCACTGTGGCAGGAGCCACATACATCACAGTGGACAGGAAGCAGCGCCAACTGTGAAAAGAGTGGTAGACAGAACCAGATGTAACCTTCGAAGGCCCTCCCCAGGGACCTGTCGTTCTCACTAGGCTCTACAGTGTAAAATTTCCAGAACTTTCCCCAACTAGCACTGTCCACTGGGGAACAAGTGTTCCACAAACGACCTTGGGTCACAATCAGGCCACCATGCCTACCCAAGCATCTATTTAGTTGCTGGGGATTCAAACTCTAAGCCTTACGTTTGCACAGGAAATGCTCTACCCACTGAGCCGTCTCTCCAGCTTCAAGAGAGAAGATTTTCTGTGTTTTCAACACAAAGACATGATGGTTGAGGTGACAGAAGGCACCAACTGCCCTGTCATTGCCCATACTGGACTGAAAAAAAATCAGTCACGACGTATCCTGCGAACATGTATCCCGACACACTTAAAAGCAGATTATTTGGGAAGTCATAAAAGGTAAAAAGGGTACAGGAAAGAAAACAGTAGGGCAGCCTCAGAAGGGGAAGCTTGTTGCTGGAGAAGAGGATTAATCTTGACTGTTAACGCGATTGGATCTGGAGCTAACTAAAAGGCATGCCTCTAGGCAGGTCTGGGGGCACATTTCAGGGAAGAATTAACTAAAGAGGGAAGACCCTTCCCCAAAGGCTGCACAGGTATAAAAAGGGACAGCAAAATAATAATAATAATAATAATAATAATAATAATAATAATAAAGCAGTTATTTGATTGGCTGCCTTTCCTCTTGGCTGATGACTGCATCTCTCCCACTGGGCTACAGCCATCCCAACCAACCTGCTTTTGTGTCCAATGTGGAATGAAGACCAACAGCTCTCCGGGAATCCTCTAGACCTTCACTGCTAGCGTGGGACCCCGAGTCATCCAGCCTCGTGAGCTGAGCAGTGATTGCGTCCTTAGACTCTCCCACCATTGAGGAACTACCCAGTCCATACACATAAGCCGATCTGATAAAATGTATCATAGAATATGCAGTATTCATTGTACCAGTTCTGTTCCCCTAGAGACACCAAGGAAGTAAGGAAATTGGCCAAGCAAATACCTGGGTGAGAATGTTCTAGGCAGAAGGAGCAGCTAGGTACAGATTCCTTCGTGCAGCAAGGGTGCCTGCTACAAGAACCGCTGGAGCCACTGTGGCTGGAGTGGGCGAGAAAGTGGAAATAGCTACGATCAGAGATGCCCAATACATATTTGCCCTAGGAGTGCATGAAAAAACAAGTACTTGTTTTTAATTTTGCTTTTAAGAGCTTTCACATGCCTTGAATGTTTTCCCATAGGCGAGAAGTCTTCCAGGTTCATGCAATCCATTGTAATCTCGGAATGCTCAAGAGGCAACTCTACAAGGCATTGTGTTCTTTCATTGCCCATGGGGGTGGGGGGATTTCCTGGCTGTGTCAAAAGATGGCCTTGTGTCCTCTTATCCAGGAGTCACTGGGCCCCTTAGTGGAGTCCGAGGCCCAGGAGATAAAATCAATTCTGCAGCTCCAACCACAAGCCCGTGGTGCTGACAGGCCACTTCACAATCATGGCTGAAGCGGTGGGAACCAAAGAGTGAGAGCATCAGAAGACAGAGGTGTGTAGAGAGGTGGAGGAGCCTGTCTCACTCAGCACACTGTCAGAAGGCAGTGGAAAGGAAATGGGCTCTTGTGAGCAAACGGCTTCCCCTGTGTGGAAACTGACCCTCCAGGAAGGCATTGAAAGCCACGTACTAAAAATGTTTGCCCATGGTTTCCAGACGCTGCCACAGGACCAACTGTTAGACGTAGGGGCAACTCTCTCAGTCCCTCATTTCTGGGGTGTGTGTGTGTGTGTGTGTGTGTGTGTGTGTGTGTGTTTTGTGTGCATGTATATCATTTTAACCAAAGGAAGACTGCCAGTGTCTTTCTCTGTCACACTGCGTTTTCCTTGAGATAGTGTCTCTTTCTGAACCTAGATCTGGCCTTCTTTATTGAGCTAGCTGGCCAGCAAGCTTTAGCAATCCTCCTGTCTGCCACCCACAAAGCAGTGGGATCACAGACACATGGAGCTACACCTGGCTTCATCAGCATCACCATCATCATCATCACCACCGCCACCACCACCACCACCATCACCACCATCACCACCATCAATCATCATCATCACCATCATCAATCATCATCATCACCATCATCAATCATCATCATTACCATCATCACCACATATATACAAAAGTCAGAACTCAGGTCCACATGGTTGCTCAGCACACACTTCCATTCGCTGAACCATCTCCCCAGTCTTAGCATGTTCAAAATGCAGATTTAGGGAGCCTGTCTCTGGATGGTCTGAATCAGTGGATCTTGAGGGGTATTCAGGAATTAGTGTTTTAAATTTGTTTTTCAGTTAATTGTGTGTAAATGTTGCCAGGTTGGGGTTCAGTTGTGCGCATGTGTGTGGTGTCCAAGGAGGTGTCAGCTCCCCTCCAAGGAGAGTTCCAAGTAGATGTGAGCCACCAGTCATGGGTGCTGCAAACCAGATTCCGCTTTCTGCAAGAGCAGAACAGCTCTGAACCACTGGGTTTTGTTTTGTCTTTTCTGTTTGGTGGGCTGATTGTTTTTACTTCTATTTTGAGAGACACACCCGAGGGGTTTGTATCTTTTTTTTTTTAAGGTTTATTTATTATTGTATGTAAGTACAGCGTAGCTGTCTTCAGACACACCAGAAGAGGGCTCATGTGAGCCACGATGTAGTTGCTGGGATTTGAACTCAGGACCTTCGGGAAGAGCAGGCAGTGCTCTTAACCGCTGAGCCATCTCTCCAGCCCCAGGGGTTTGTATCTTTAACCTCCTCCCAGGAGATCGTAATGAGCAGAGAAGAACATGAGCCACATCAGAATAATGTGCCTGTATTTGAGCAGAAAAACTTCTTTCAGTAATGGCAGGTATGTTTGTCCCGGTGGCATTTCAGGTGATCAAGTTAGGATAAAGTACCAGGCACAGAGAGGATAGCCAGAATTTCTGAAATCGCAGGTCAGAAAGAGCATCTTCACAGCACAGATACTCTTTGGGAACTTATCCCTCTTCCTAATGTTCCATCATGTCACCCCGCCCCCAACTCTCCAGCAAGTCCTGCCTAAGATTCACAAGCAGGAAAGTTGAGCCCATCAGCGGACAAGAGAGGCAGGAAGTTTGAAGATCTAAGAATTTCTAAAGATACCCTTGTAATTTCAGAGGGAAAAAAGGGGTGTGGAATATTATGGTTTCTATTACAAATGTCCTCCCACAGGCTTGGGTGTTGGAATGCCGGGTTCCCAGCTTGTAGCCTTTGGGAATCTTTGCGATAGAAGTCAGGGTTGGCAGAGGAGAGGCAGCAGATAATAGCCCAACCTCACTGGCAGCCCTGGCTCTCTGCTTTCTTGTCTACTTAGCATAAGAAACCACATGGTAAACCCTCGAGCTCCATCAGCTGAGCCACTCCAGATGCCATGCCTCCCATCCAACCACCATGGCGGACTGAATCCCCTGAATCAAATAAATAAATAAATCACTTCTGGGGCTGGAGCACCGCTCGCCATCAGGATCTGGATTCAGCTTCCAGCAGCCACTCCTGAGGGTCACAACTGCCTGTAACGCCAGTGCCAGGGGATATGATGCCCCCCTTTTGGTCTCTTCTGGAATGGCGCCAGCACAGGATTGCACTTGACACACATTTCTACACATCCACAGAAGAAAGGAGGAAAGGAGGAAGGGAGGGGAGAAGAGAAGGAGGGAGGGGGAAGACAAGGAGGGAAGGAGGGAAGGAGTCTTCCTCAGGTTGCTTCTGTCTCTCAGACATTTAGTCACAGAGATGAGACATGAAACCTTCTCTGGGGGCCAGGCAGCAAGATGGCTCCCCCTCACTGACTGCCGGTGTTTCTTCACTGTGCTCCCACAGCGAAGAAGAAGCGTTGGGCTAGCACTCTTCACGTCCATAGCTGGCCATGAGAAACCTCGTGGCTTCCATGCAGGGCTCTCTTGTCTCCTTCTGCTCCCTTCTCGGGCCTAGCTGGCCTGTTGTAAGAACTCTCTGCAGCCTGTGAGGAGCCCCTCACAAGGAAGAAGCAGAGCAGAGCTCAGCCCTCCGCCCGCCGGCTCGGGAGCCCAAGCTTGCCAACAACACAGGCCGGTGGGTGTGGACCGTCCAGCCCTGGTCAAGCTTTCGGATGACTGTAGCCCTGGCTAATGGGTTAGCTGCGACCTCAAGAGAGTCCCCGAGTGGAGCTACACCCTGACCTTCTCCCAAATTCCTGGCCCACTGAAACTGTGAGGTAATAAGTATTTGTTGTTCTCGGCTGCTAAGTTTTGGAATGATTGTGAGGCAGGCAGCGATAACACAAATGGCGACTCCCAATCTAGACTCTGTTTATCTAAATCATGGAGTGTTTTAGTAAATCTCCATATCGCTCTCCCTTCCTCCCTCCCAGAATCCAGCTTCTTGCTGTGTAGCCCTGCCTGGCCTCCAGTTTACAAGAATCTTCTTGCCTCTGAATCCTGAGTGCTGGAGTTACAAACATATACATTCCTAGCAATATCAACTTTTCTTGGAGCGCGCGCGTATATGCAGATCATGAATTATTACATTCCTGTATACTATACCCAGATCAAGAAATGTAATATTAAGAGGAGCTCAGAAGCACCCTCTTACCCCTTTCCCAGCACTAAACCACCTCCTTGTTAAAGGCAATCACTATGCTTCTAAAAATAGCCCTGCTCCTGGGCTTTATATGACTGGATGATACTCTCTTATATTTGGTTTCTTGACCTCCTCTTGTGGGTAACAGCTAGCCAGTCTGCTTCATGTGTGACAAGTACCCTGCAAGGATATTTAGCTCAGAATATAGCTTAGATAGAGCGCGCTTGCCTAAGTGTGAAAATACATATGTTTAGCTATTGATTACCTTCTCTTTTTTAAAAAGATTTATTTATTTATTTTATGAACATGAGTAGACTCCGTAGCTGTACAGATAGTTGTGAGCCTTCATCTGGTTGTTGGGAATTGACTTTTAGGACCTCTGCTCAACTCCAGTCAACCCTGCTAGCTCCAGTTGGCCCTGTGGTTGTGAGCCACCATGTGGTTTCTGGGATTTGAACTCAGGACCTTCGGAAGAACAGTCGATGCTCTTACCCGCTGAGCCATCTCGCCAGCCCTTGAATTGTCTTCTTAATTTTGAGGAGTTAGTTGTGCGTTCTGGTTACCTTTGTTAGCTCCACGAGACACATTTTACTCCCCTATCGTGGGCTTTTCATTCTCTCCCTGGGCTCTTCCAGTGAATAAAGTACTGTGTCTCCATGTAGCCTAATTTATTATTTTCTTTGTGGTCTGGGCTTTCGTGTCCTGTTGGAGAAATTATTACCTCCACCAACACCATAAAGATATTCTTGCTTCCTCTTAGATGCTCCATTTTTATAAATTACATATGGAACTGATGTGTGTATGGACTATAGAGCTTAAACATTAGAATCCCTCTTCCCTGTGAAGCCATGCCTTTCTTTGTCCTTTACTACCCACTTGTCAGAAACATAATTACACGTGCTTGATTTCTGGGCTGTCTACTTCGTTCTGGTCTCTCCTCACCTCTGAAACACTGCTATCTTACAGCAGTAGCACCTTGCGTCTTGACGGCTAATATGTTCTTAAGGACTTCGGCCTAGATCTCTCTTTTGAATTTTCATATACATTGAAACGATCAATTTCTCAACAGTCATAAAATCTAAGACCTTTCTTGAGGATCACATCAATTCTGTATATCCTTAGTAACATCCAACAACAATACAAATGTTTCCATTCAGTTAGGTCTTGATGGTTTTGACAGTATGGATGTCAGATAACTAGCAACAAGAGACTAGCTTTTGAAAGAACTGTAGCTTTACGGAAAAGCCACAAACAACATAAGAGTTTCCACCTATTGGTCACTCAGCCTGGCCTAATGTAAATATCTCTTATCGTCGCTTAAATATATGTAAACTGGGGAAATTGGCCTCGGTCACTATTAAATAAGACTGAATTTAGATTCTGCCAGTTACTTTACTAACAGCCCTTCTCTTTTGGGATCATAGACCCCTTAAGTGATTTGCATCTTTAAGAAAACAAGTTCCCATTGGTGATCAGCTTCTTCCTCTCTCTCTTGGGCACTCTACCAGCAGAGTTTCTGTTTCCCTATGTTTAGGGAGTCCATCTAGTGGAGGCTAGTGGAATAAATTAGAAATCATCTTTAAAGATCATCCCATCCACAGCAGGGGACACAAACCCTCCACCTCCAGGAAATCGAATGCCTCAGTTTCTCCTTTATTTGAGCCTCTGTCCAAATGTCCCTTTTCAATGCTCTATGAGGCTTTCCATAGCTGTTCCATCTAGAGCAGCAGTCCTCAACCTTCCTGACGCTGCGACCCTTTAATGCAGGTCCTCATGTCGTGGTGACTCCCAACCATAACATTATTTCATTGCTATGTCACAACTGTAATTCTGCTACTGTTATAAATCTTAATGTCCATATCTGATACTCAGGATATCTGATATCCAGGAAATCGGATATGCAACTCCCAAAGGGGTTGCAACCCACAGATTGAGAACCACTGATCTAAATAACACCCCACCCTCCACCCCCAGTCTAGTCCTTTTACATCTTTGTTTCCCGGCACAGAACTCATCACGCCTGGCAGAGCTTCTTTCATCTGTAGGCACACTTGCCTTCTGTCCTCCCAGTGCTGCATGTGCTCTGTCTAGAGTCCGGGAATCCTCTCTTCCTCGGCCAGTCTGATAGCCTCGGCATTTACAACTGTGTTCAACATGCCATAAGCATTCGGTGTATTTTAATTTTTAACTTCAATTTTGTTTGATGCCATGTCAGGGTCTCACTAAGTAACGGGTTAGC
>JADRCD010104675.1:30394-45867 GCA_019843815.1 Montemys delectorum | reverse complement strand
GGGTCTGTATGACATCTGCCCAGGATCTTCTAGCTTTCATAGTCTCTGGTGAGAAGTCTGGTGTAATTCTGATAGGCCTGCCTTTATATGTTACTTGACCTTTTTCCCTTACTGCTTTTAAAATTCTTTCTTTATTTAGTGCATTTGGTGTTTTTATTATTATGTGACAGGAGGAATTTCTTTTCTGGTCCAGTCTATTTGGAGTTCTGTAGACTTCTTGTATGTTCATGGGCATCTCTTTCTTTAGGTTAGGGAAGTTTTCTTCTACAATTTTGTTAAAAATATTTACTGGCTCATTACATTGGGAGTCTTCACTCTCTTCTATACCTATTATCCTTAGATTTGGTCTTCTCATTGCGTCCTGGATTTCCTGGATGTTTTGGGTTAGGGGCTTTTTGCTTTTTGCATTTTCTTTGACTGTTGTGTCAATGTTTTCTATGGTGTCTTCTGCCTCTGAGATTCTGTCTTCTTCTTTTTTTTTTTTCCTGGCATCCTTGGTTATTTTATTTTATTTTTTTATTAGATATTTTCTTTATTTACATGAAAATTTCTCCTTTCCCAGGTTCCCCTCCAAAAAACAAACAAACAAACAAACAAACAAACAAAACCAAGAACAAACTCCTGTTGCCTCCCCCCTCCCCATGCTCTACCACTTATTGGCCCTGGCATTCCCCTACACTGGGGCACAAAACTTTCACAAGGCCGAGGTCCTTTCCTCCTATTGATTATCGAATTTGCAATCCTCTACTATACACATGCTCCCAGAACATTTAGTCCCACCACGTATAGTCCTTGATTGGTGGTTGGGTCCCTGGGAGCTCTGAGGGTATTAGTTAGTTCATATTGTTGTTCGTCCTAAGGGGCTGCAAACCCTTCAGTTTCATAGATCCTTTCTCTAACTCATTCATTGGGGACCGTGTACTCAGTTCAATAAATGGCAGAGATTAGCTATGGAGCAGAGAATGAAGGAAGGACAAGCCAGCCTAAATATAGCTATCTCCTGAGAGAGTCTGACAATACCTGACTAATACAGATGTAGAGATTCTGTCTTCTATCTCTTGTATTCTGTTGGTGATGCTTGCATCTATGAATCCTGATTTCTTTCCTAGGTTTTATATATCCAAGGTTGTCTCTCTTTCTGATTTCTTTATTGTTTCTATTTCCATTTTAAGATTCTGGGTGGTTTTGCTCATTTCCTTCACCTGTTTGATTGTGTTTTCTTGTAGTTCTTTAAGGGATTTTTGTGTTTCCTCTTTAAGAGCTTCTAGCTCTTTACCTGTGTTCTCCTGTATTTCTTTGAGGCTACTATTTCTGTCTTTCTTAAGGTCCTGTATCATTATCATGATAAGTGATTTTATATCTGAATTTTGCTTTTCCAGTGTGATGGTGTGTCCAGGACTTGCTATGGTGGGAGAATTGGGTTCTGATGATGCCAAGTAACCTTGGCTTGTGTTGTTTATTTTCTTACGCTTGCCCCCTGCCATCTGGTTATCTCTAGTGCTACCTGTCCTTGCTAAATCGGACTGGAGTCAGTCCTTCCTGTGATCCTGGTTGTATCGGAACTTCTCAGAGTCAGGCTGTCTCTGTGACCCTGTGATTCTGGGATCCTGTGACCCTGGGCTTGTTAGAGCACCTGGGAGTACAACAGCTTCCTCTGGGTATTGTGGGACTGGCTGCAGAGCTTGTGCCCAAGGTCCGCTCAGGACACCAGCCAAGAGAGACTGGAAGGAACCCGAGCCACTCTGCTGGCAGAGTTCCTGTGTGCCTGGTCCTGCAGGTCCCAGTTACTCCTGGTGTAGGGACAGATGTTGAGTCCTCCTCACCTCTGATCCTGAGAGTGTCAGAGTGCCTGGGACTGGCTGCAGAGCTTGCGCCCAAGGTCTGCTTAGGACACTAGCCAAGAGAGACCAAAGACCTCAGGATGCCAAGGTATCCACAGCCACCTTGTCTAGTCACCCTGCTGGCATAATGCCGAATCATCTCTTTTAAACACTTGAAATAATTAACTTCTGTGAAAACACAGGCCACTGCTTCCATGCAATGAAAACACAGCCTGACCACCTGAGTGGAAGATAGAAGGGAAGTAATAACAAAAAGTAGAGTGAATGACCATCAGATGATAAACCATCCAATAAACATCAGTAATGGAGATGCAGATGGAAATCAGTGGAAAGAAACAAGTTCCTAGCTGGACTAGAGCCCTCTCTCCCTTCCCTTCTCTGACTAACTTAGCTCATCCCTATTTCTGGGGGAGCTACTTTCTTTCATGGTTTAGACTTGGGGCTAGACTTCTTCCAGTGTAGTTATGGGAGTGGGACTTTCCTGCTTCAGGTTTTTGAAGTTAATAAGTGTGTTGTGCATTGAACTTGACCTTGGAGAGCACAACCCAGGAAATCCTCCGAAGACTCCAGGTCTGACACTGCTACTTTAGTGGAGTTGTGTTGTGGGAATTATTTAAAATGAATCCACCCCACAAACTCACTTTTCCACTGGACCACATCCCTGTGGGCTCTTATTATTCTCTCACAGCTATTAAAAATATCTCGCTCACATACAACTCTTTTATACATCCCCATAATCATTTATCTAAATAGTGCCTAAGACCCAGTAAGTAAAGCATGACTCTTAAGGCCTTAATATCCAATCAGATTTATATAATAATAAAAACACAACTTACAAGATGCCAATACAATAATTTCTGAACCAAAAAATAAAGACAATATTCTAACAACAAAAAGAACAGGAAATAACAATTACTTTTTCTTAATATCTCTTAATATGAAAATTAATATCACCAACATATCCTAATCAATTCAAATTCAAAAGTGTGAGTTATTGGAAATTTATTGGCTATCATCCAGTGGTCTCTCTAATTTGGTAATTGGAGAAATAGGTCCAATATTGTATTATCCATATATACTTTCTGCTTGTTTGTACCTGACAGTACCTTGCTGGGTACCACATAATGGTCTTGAAACCATGCTTCTCCTATCTCAGCCTCTCTACTAGTAGGATTGTATATTTGATGTTTTTACATTATACTATGGTTTTCAGAACAGCTTACATATTTCAAAATTATTTATACAGCCAAAAGAAATGTAAACAATTAACATGTGAGGTGGCTTGTAAGAGAACAATAAAGACTGAGACTGAATGTTTTGCTTAATGTTTGTAACTATTGCATCAAGTTTGAAGAAGAGGACTTTATAAGTTACTCTTTCTCTGAGATGAATGCTTTTCAAAATCATCACAGCCAATGAACCAGACTCTTACCCTCACCTAATATCTGTGCCACCCTCTAAGCAGAACCACTGTTCATTGAAACAGTTGGTGAGTGACTTCATCTTAATACAATTTCTTAAATGAATGTAACCTGCTCTCTGTGGGCTGAGAATGAAGACAATCACTCCAGTCAAATAGCTTTGACCACAGCAGGAACTCTGTATCCAAAAATCGTGCCTACAATTCATTCCTTGGCACCGCAGAATTGTCAACTCTTAGCTTAGCTACTATGGAGATAAAATCCTTTGGTGATGTGAGGGTCATTGAAGTATAGCCATATCACAATGAACTCCACTGTCTAAAAATTGTTCTTATTTTGGGCTTGTACCCACAATAAGAGCCAAGATTTTAAGCTCTACTAATAACAAAACAAGCAAACAAATAAACAAAAAGACTATCTATTTATGTTCATTTAAAAATACTAGTAGTGATGTATTATTTTAAAATATACAGCTAATATATTTGGAGTTATTTAAAATTTATATTGAGAAAAATGTATGTATTTTCAGTATTGCTGCAGACAATCATCTGCATAAGACTGTTCAATTGATTGTTTTATATCAAACAACTTTTATAATACTCATTTTTATTGTTAATTACAATAGCTTATAATTTTAAAGAATATGACAAAAAAACCCCGAAAGGTTAAAAAGAAAATATTCACAGGAGAAAATATAGAGACAAAGTGTGGAGCAAAGACTGAAGAAAAGGCCATCCACAGACTGCTTCACCTGGGAATCTGTCCCACATACAATCACCAAACCCGGATGCTATTACAAATGCCATGAAGTGCTTGCTGGCAGGAGTCTGATATGGTTGCCTGCTGAGAGGTTCTCTACCAGAGCCTGACAAATATAGAGGCAGACACTCACAGCCAAACATTGAACTGAGCATGGTCCCCAAAGGAGGAGTTGGAGAAGGTACTGAAGGAGCTCAGAGGGTTTGTAGCCCCATGGGGGGAGCAACAGTGTCAACTGGCCAGACCCCCTAGAGATCCCAGGGACTGGACCACCAAACAAAGGGGACATATGGAGGGACCTGTGGCTCTGGCCGCATATGTGGCAGAGGGTAGTCTTGTTGGACATCAGTGGGAGTAGTGGCCCTTGGGCCTGAGGAAGTTCAATGCCCCATTGTAGAGGAATGCCAGGGTGGGAAGGAGGGAGTGTGTGGGTAGGTGAGGGAGCACACTCATAGAGGCAGGGGGAGCAGGGATGGCATAGAGGGTTTCTGGAGGGAAGACCTGGAAAGGGGATAACATTTGAAATGTAAATAAAGAAAATATACAAAAAAAGGAGGGGGGGGGGGAATGCAGACATGCATCAGCATTCCCAGCTTGTGAAGGATATTTGAATTACCTTGGGTCTCATAATGAGTGAGTGGCAAGTAGGCTCTATATTGCCTGCTTCTGAGGCCAGCCTGCTTCTGACTCTAACCTGTTGTTTCCAGAAAGAGGGGCTCTTCCCTCCCTGTTGCGTAAGTGATGAAACCAGAGACTCTCAGGAGTCCCAGTGCTGAAGGGTAGTGACAGAACCCAACAGAATCAGAGCTGAAGGGCTGAGTTCAAGTGGCAGCTCCACCTCTGGCTGCCTTGGGCAGGACGGTGTCTTTTGTTTTCATCTGTCAAGAACCAGAACTTGTGCTGGCACTACCTTCTAACTTCTAAGCCATGCTGTGAGGATCCTTCAGGAGTAGCGATACGAAAACCCTTCAAAACCACAAACACAAGCCTAGTGGGAAGATCAGATCAGGTCACACTCAGAATTGTTCAAATCTCATGTTCTGAGAGCCATAGAAGATCTGGGGTGCGAAATTTGTGTGTGTTAGGATTCTGGGTTAGGAGGAATGATCATTCTTCTTAGGGGAGCTGGGTGGGCTGACACAAGGATGGGGAAGGACACCCTTGGTGTTCAGACTTTCTGGGTAGCACGCTCCCTGTGAGTAGGCGCCCTGCTGGGTTTGTTTGCCTGTTGAAAACCTTCTGTTACCATCCGCCTTATCCAAACGACTTCCATTTGTTGGAAAGGGCAACTTTGCATAATAAATTGCATTTGGTGTAATCAAATATTTCCATAGATTGAATTAGGTTTAATTTGTTGTCCTCAACACTGGTTTCCACCCCCCCCCCCCACTTTTCCCAGCAGAGCTGGCCACCCCTCCTTTCTTCTGAGTCAAGAAATGTCTCTTGAAACAGTTCCTCAGCCAGGATCCTGAGGAGGCTAAAGTCCCCACAGCTGCTGGGCACACTCAATGGAAGCCATAGTATCCTCTCACTTGGGCCTCATCCCACTCAGCACCATGTCGGAGTTGATCACCTTCTTACATGCTACTGCGAGGAATGTTATGCTATGGGCATGACACAATTGATTTATCTCTGTTAATGGGAGAGCTTCAGGCCCTCTATTAATTTTGACAAGTCACTTTATTCCAGAGTCTCAATTAGCCCTCCTGTGACAGAGAGATGACACCTGTTTTGCCCACCTCAAAGGACACTTGTCGGCACTGCCATAGGTCATCTGGACTACAATGAAAAACTGAACTGGATTCCAAGTGGCTGATAAACCGCCAGAATTTATTTCTCATGGTTCTGGAGGTGTAAAAGTCCAAGTTCATGGCGTCTGCTGATCTGAGGACTGGTGAGGGTCCACCCTGTGCTTCACAGACAGCTATATTTCTGTGCCCTCCCTCAATGCATGGGGCTAGGAATTTATCTGGGACTGTCTTTCATAATGGTGCCAATTCTATTGATGACAGCTTCATGTTCACGACCTAACACCTCCTAAAGGCCCCAGCTTCTTATCATCCCACTGGATTTAAATGTAAGAAGTTTGGGAGTCAGGAACTCTCCTCTCATAGTTGACTGATACAATAACAACAACCATAATATACAGATAAGATTGAGGAATGTGTGCCCGGGACACACTGTGCCAAGGAAGAACTCTACAGGCATCATGTCATTTCATGACCTGAACAGCCCTAAGCATTGTCACCATAAGTAGATGAGGAAATGGAGGCACAAAGAGCTTTCAAAGGTCACAGAGCTGGGAAGTGAAGTACCTGGCCAGATAACCGGCTCAGAAGGAATGGGGAAAGGTACAAAATCCCCATCAGACTTTGCGGGGTCAGAAGTATAAAATCCCCTTCACTCAAGTGTACCAGAAGCACCAAGCAGAGCCAGGGCCATCCAGCAACCTGCTAGAGACTTACACTCTAGCCAAAATGGAGCAGTAGCTCGATGGGTTGAGGTTCCCTAGTCCTGTGTGCCTGAGGGCAGCTCGACTCCCTTCAGTGGGGCTTCACGGCTGTCTTCTCTGCCGCCCCAGGTTTGGTTCCTAATGTAGAATGATGAGAAATGTAGACAGACATTTATTAAGGCATACTGAATAGAATTAAATGTTCTCTGGGCAATTAACAAGAAAGAAAATTTAGAGAAAACAATCAACAGATGTGAATAAAGAGAAGGTTTCATGGGAGAGAAACAGAACAAAATGTCTGGAAGGGGAGGTCTCTTCCCAGGAAACATCTCATCTCTCTGCACTGTGCACCCTCAGGAAGCTGCTTCGGAGAGGTTTTCAGTCTTTTGTTGCAGCCCCAGCTTGGATGTGGAAAAGCAGGGCCTTATCCTCCTAAGAAACATTATCAGCTGCCAGTATAGCCTCCCTCATGTTGTGATTGTAGCACAGGATGGTCAGCTTTGGTTTTCCTGCAACGTGAATTTTAATGGGCTGATGAAGGCAGAAGCCAACACACCGTAGACTTGAATCAAAGCCAGTTAACACATGTTTGTAAATGTAATCAAACTCATGCTTCAGAGACTGGCTGTGGCTAACTCAACATAAAGGCTGCAAATCAGCCATTAGCTATTTATTGGTACTGCCAGTCTGTTTCCCTGGGTGCCATAGTCTCAGCGTCAGCCCACCATAGGTCAGAAAAGACCGTGTCTGTCCTGAACATAGATAGATTTTCATTCCTTGCCTTTTATTCTTGTATAAAACTGAATAACCACCACTTATGCATTGTTTGCATTGAAATTGGATATTAAAAGTCACATAGAGCAGGGCTGGTGAGAAGGCTCAGTGGTTAAGAGCACCGACTGCTCTTCCAGAGGTCCTGAGTTCAATTCCCAGCAACCCCATGGTGTCTCACAACCATCTATAGTGAGATCTAATGCCCTCTCCTGTCTCCTGGCCTGTAGGTGTACATAAATAAGTATATACATATATACATGTGCATGCATTAAAAGTCACATAGAGATGAATTAAAGTCCACAGGAGGGTGTATTTAGGTAATGTTTTGGTTTCTCTCTGTCACTGACCAAAAATGGCTCAAGGGAGGAAAGGGTTTCTTTGGTTTGCTGATTACAGTCCATCCTTAAGAGAAACCAAGGCAGGAAGCTGGAAACAGGAACTAAAGCGGAGACCATGGGGATAACTTACTTTGTTTGCTTCCCATGACTTTCCTATTCAACCCAGGACCACCTGTCCAAGAAAGACAGTGCCCAGAGCACTACATCAATCATTAATCTGGAAAACAGCCCCAAGGACACACCCACAGGCCAATGTAATGGAGACATTTTCTCAGCTGAGGTTCTCTCTTCCTGAATGACTCTAGCATATTTCAAGTTGACAAAAACAGAAAAACCAACCAACTAACCAAAAAAACAATACAAAAAACCCAAACCACCACCACCACCACCACCACCACCACCACCACCACCAACAACAACAACAACAACAAAAAGAACTCACAACTAGTAAGCACAGTTAGATGTAAATTTCACAACATTTGAGCATTTACAGATTCTTGAGGCTTCAGGTCCCAGAACTAATCTCCCTCAGATACCAGATGGTAGGACACTCTCAGCCATTCTTAGCTGAGGCTCTAACTGTGTGTGAGATCCAAGGCAGACATGGATGAGAGTATCAAATCCCAGGCCTCAGTCTCGATCATGGCTCTAGAGAAGGGTAGTCAGCAGGATCTTCAGTGGAGAGGAACAGAGACAACACAGGTATCAGATGGAATTATTACTATCAAGAAAACTCACAGTCATGTTCCCCACTATATAACTCTAAGAGCTTAGTGAGGAATGTGGCCAGAGCAGTGTCAGACAAGCACTTGGCAAGGGCAGCTGCCTAGCCTCTGTCCTGCCTTGAGTTCAGAAACTGAAGAAAAGGTGGATGCTTTGTTCACAGCCCCATCTCATTCAGGCCCAGACCTCCAGCTGAGCCAGGCTGAGAGACATCTGGCAAAGCCTGCTGTCTGGCAGAGCCAACTAAGCCTCCCATCCAACTGCCCTGAATTGCTTTTCCCAGCCCTGTGGGAAGGATGGCTAAACCTGAATAGTGGCAAAGCTACCCGGGATACCCCAACCATGATCTGCAAAACAATCTTTGGAAAAAAATAAGTCCAGCTAGTGACTGGGCTGGGAACACCTTCCCAAAATGTGTCTTAAGAGAAATTAAGCAATACCTTATCTGGAAAAGCCATAGACTACCATATCTCTGGAGAAAGGGCTCAGTTCAGCACTTTTGATTCAGGCTGCAGGCCAATGCCCTCCAAATATTCCTCCTCTCAAGAGAACAAGAAAATGCTCTGGAACAATGGGCAGCCCTGATAGATGTCTAAGTCAGATCAGTGTTAAAGAGAGCTGACTTCACAGAGTCCCCAGTGACTCCAAAGCACTCTCCATCAAACCTCAGGGACCATTAGTGCTTTCTTAAAAATTCTTACAATCCAAAGTCCTGGAATTCTGTTCTATTTCATTTATTTATTTATTTATTTATTTATTTATTTACTCAGTCTTTTGACCATGTTTTATTTGTACTCTTCATATATTCTTGACTGTGTGGGTATACACTGTTAAAGAAAACTGATTCTCTCTTATCAGTTATCCATTGTCAAGAGTACCTCAGAGTGCAGTAGGGCTTCATGCCCATTCCCTCTCCATGTGTGACTGATGGAAGTCAAAGGAAATTTCTCCAAAATTGACCATGTTAGGACATAGAGCAAGTCTTAACAATTACAAGAAAATTGAAAAGCACATTCTACATTCTATCTGAATACAATGGGTTAAAGCTACAATTCAACAACAATACAAATACAGAAAGCACACAAACGCACAGAAACGAAACAATTCACTGTTGGATGATAGATAACTGGGGCAAGAAAGAAATCAAGAGGTAAATTAAAAACTGTAGAATTGAATGAAAATGAAAACACAATACACCAAAATCTATAGGACACAATGAAGGCTGCCGTACTGGGAACATTTCCAAATGTTCTAATATGAGGTACTAGATAACAAAATGATCTGTCCCAAACACAATAGGGCATATTCACCTAAGAACTCACAGCATGCATAAAACCTACATAAGCTCCCACCAGCCAAAATCCTCGAATAGAAAGCAGAATGTGGACACAAATACCTGTGACCAGCTGAGCAGCTATTGGTACTTGATGGCTGTTGGGAAAAGGAGAATCAGTTTTTTTACAATGATGCTAAACCCCTAGTAGGCTTACACATGCCAAGGCAGGCTCTTCTCCCAAGAGTAGATGGAGTACAAATTAGACTCCATTGGAGAAGTGAAGTGGGAAGCATGAGGATAGCTCAAAGTTGAGTAGAAAGGGAGTGTAGTAATGGGAGGAGGAGAGGAGTGAATACATTCAGAACACACTGTATGAAGTTCTCAATTAATTAAAACATAGCCTTTAAAAGCCATGAACAGATAAGAGCAAGTAACTCCACCCCCTAAAAAAAAAAGTAGATGGGAAGAGATCATCAAAATCAAGACTGAAATTAATAAAATAGAAATGAAACAACAATCCAAAGAGTCAAGGAAATAGAGTTTGTTCTTTGGAAAAAATTGATCGACCTTTAGTCAAATCAACCATAAGAAAGACAGAAGACCAACATTAATGAAGTAGAGATGGAAAGGGAGACATTGCAATGGAATTCTATTTTGATCCTTGAGTTTATTAACTCAGAGAAGTGAATACTGTCTCTGACTAGTTATTAGACTAAGTAACAGAAACATCTATGCTTTGACTGTCCCTGACAGACTTCAAAAAGAAGCTTGAAAACTCTGCTTTATCTAAAGCACACAGTCCCAAGAAGCATAATTTTTTCTTACTTTATTAGTTTTACATACTTTTCCCCCAAACCACCTCCTCGTACCAAATAAATGCCAGAGCCACACATAGGACCCCCCTTCCCACCTGTATATTTTTGTCTCTAGCAGTGTGAATTTCTTATGGAAGCTGCCGTGCAGGCTGCCTGGCTCTGTGGATAGCTCATGAACTGTAGCAACTAGAATCAGTGCTGGGGTTTGGGGGAAGGGTCTTAGGGACCCGTTCTCACAGATTCACTTCACCTTGTACTCATAAGGTGAAAACATCTAGCCCTCATCCTCACCCCTTCCCATCCATCACTTTGTAGCCTATGGGACACATCCTTTATTAAAAGAACCCACACAGTGGCCAGGCCAGCTGTCCTGTGCATCATTCTCCCAAGAAGCAAAGGAAAACTCTTCACCGGGAAGATGCACAGTAACCAGATGCCACAAACATCCACTTTTGTATGGCAGGCCGTAACAGATGGGCAAATGACAAAAATCAGGTTTTTAAAGTCTCTAAAATTCCAGAGAGAAAATAACCTACACAGGTGAGTTGAGGCTGCAGAATATTTATTTCTGGTCTTAGAAGCATACCACAATCCAGCTGAAGGAAAAGGCCACGAGAAACCACCCTCCACTAACCAGGACAAGACAAATGCTGCATGTTTGAGGAACCTCAGCCAAACACCTGGCTTCCATCAGTGGCCACAGGCTGGGCTCAGAGATATGAATACAGCCCAGAGCGTGGCCTAAAGCTTTCAAAAGGACAGAGCCTTCTGTGTTCAACAGAAAGCATACAGAGGTAAAAGGAGCCTGCCTTAGAAGCACTGCCAGCAGCCTCCCCAGGTGGAGCCTCAGTATCCCAAGCCCTGGATGTCAAGATTGTAAGGGACAGTCCTGAGCACCCCAGCTTTGTAAGACAGAACAGATGAACACAGGATACAAAAATGCTGACTTCATGATTTCCCTTCCGTTGGCTCTCTGCTTCCATAAATTTAAAATTCACATTTCCTGGGTAGTTCTGAGAGAGATTTGTGTTATATTTAGTCTCACCCTTGTTCTGACTACAATAGTCCATTCACATTGACTTAAGTCAGAGTTAGGTCTAAATCTTGAGTTTTGCCTTTGTCTCCATTGGTCCCCTGATGTTAGCTCTTCCTAGCCTCCTTTAGTATATTATTTTGAGTCAATTGAATTTTTCTCATCATTCTATTCTATTTCTCCTAAGTCAGTGCTTCTCAACCTTCCTAAGGCTACAACCCTTCAGTACAGTTCCTCATGTTGTAAGAACCACTACCACAAAAGTATTTTGTTACTACTTGATAACTGCAATTCTGCTATAGTTATTAATCATAATCTAAATATCTGATCTGCAAGATATCTGATATGCCACCTCTATGTGGTCAAAAGACATAGGTTAAGAACAGCTGTCCTAGGGATTTAAAGCTAGTCACTGTTGTTGTTGTTGTTGTTGTTGTTGTTGTTGTTGTTGTTGTTGTTGTGGCTGCTGCAGTTGTAGTTGTTGAAAATCTAACTCTAAAATGCTATAAAATCCAGCATATACTAACATATACCAACATAGCACCACCATATACTCAGTAGAAAATCCCACACTTTATTTCATATGTTGAGCTGCAGTCAGAACAGAGGCAAACTAAAATAGCATAGAAACTTATCTCTAGGCTCTATCTATAAGGCACATATGAAATATAATCCATTTCATATTTGTACTTGGGTCCTATCTACAAGTTATCTCATACATATGCAAATGTTCCAAACTAAAAACTTTGAAATCCAAAGAATTTCTGATCCAGAGGTTGATTTATGAAACACTGAAATAACATTACATCATTCGCACTGATACTGTATCCTTGAATTCTTTGTATTCCAAGGGGTGACACTTTGCTTGTGAGGTTCCATGTGTTGTGTTACCGACTTATACCTTTTACTTCAAAGAATTAAATCTTCTACCTTACAATATTATTTGTGCTTTGAACAAGTCATCTATCTACAAGAAAATTACTAACACAGTTTTTATATTGGCCTTCATATTTAACGTGTTTATTACTCATTGCCTTATTCCCCTGTGGATCTCCATTTTTATATGACCTGGAATTCTCTTCAGTCTGAAGCCAATTCTCAAGCATTTTTTTTTTGATTTAGGTGTCTTATGTCTTTCAAAAATTGTATTTTTGTAGTGCTTTCTGGGGAATATGTCTGCTGAATGTTAAGATCTGGGCTGGTTTCATTTGCCCTTTAACTTTCGGCTCTTTCAATGGTGCTGAAATGTTTTGCCTTGTGATTTCCATTGCTCCTAAGGAGAATCTGCCCATCAAGAAGATTCTCAGCCCTCTCTCCAGTTACAGGCCGGTGTGGAAGCAGACAGGAGGAAGGTGGGCATTATTTCTGAGACGTCACATGTGGCTTCTGCTTTGCAGGCATTCAGCAACGACTTCTTTGGAGTGTGTTACGATTTCTTCTGGGACTCACATGTCAGTCTCTCTTTTTTTCTCTCTTTTTAAATTTCCATTTGTGCTCTTCCAACAGTATCTTTTTAAAAATCATTTTTATTGACCTATTTTCTAAATGTATTCTTTGTTCTATCTATCTTTACTCTGTAGTTTAGATCATTTAAACACGTCTTCATTTAAATTATCAAACATTTAGTCCTGAATTCCTTTTTGGCCCTTGTTTATGGGTTCCACTTGTTTTGATCACGGTTCCTATCTGCTCTCTCTTTTGAATTATTAAGAGCCCTTTCACTGGAGTTTGAGAGATGGCTCAATGATTATGGATGTGGGCTGTTCTTCCAGAGGACCAAAGTTTGGTTCCTAGAACCCACATCAAACAGCTTACAATTGCCTGTAAATGCAACTTCAGGGGATCCAACACCCTCCTCTGGCCTCTGTAGTCACCTGTACCTACACAAATAAACACAAATAAAAATTGAAATTAAATTGTTCTTAAAGTACTTTAACATATTTGCAATAATCATTTTAAGATTTTGTTTTACTAAACCCAGTATCTGAACCATCTTAAAATAGGTATCTTGTTATACCACTGAAAAAGGATAACTAATTATGAAGGGAAAAAAGACCAATCACTTGAAATGTAAAGTTAACAGGAAAAACTTTTACAACATAGAGCAATAATCCTTTGAAAGATTACCAAAATGAATGAAAATATGGAAAATTTGATAGTTAATTTGAACCTATAAAGGAGTGAAAATCTCAATTATTGTAATTTTAGTTGTAAATAAACAGAAATTGGAGTTTCTGATTGGATTAAGGTCCCACTTCACAAGTGCAATCCTTAAATCCAATGAGGAGAGTGTAGAACGCTTGCCAGGAGCTGGACTGTGTAGATTGTATTCACTGCATCCAAAATGATTTTAATTAGATCCGTAGGACAACAGGAGAGACAGAAAGTGGTGGAGATAGCAGTCAAAGAGTGGTGGAGATAGCCCATCAAAAGAACAGCACAAACTTAAGAATCTCAGTGAACCAAAAATAGGATAATTAGGCCACGGCCTCCTGGCAAACATCTTTTGGCAAAATTATTTTGAAAAAGTTTTTTCTCATTTTTTAATAATTCCTTGAGAAGGCAGTAGAACACATTTTTAGCATATTCAACACCCACTCCTCCCAGATCCATCCCCTCTTCCTTACCCACCCAGCATTGTGCCTTGCTGCTCTATAATTTGGGCTGCCCATAAACTCTTGGATTTACGGTCTTCTCCTGGACTATGATCACTCTACCAGCTGCCACACCCTTACAAGAAGCTGACTCTACCTCTGTCTGCAGCTTTCAATTGTCAATAGCTCCTTAGTGAGGCATGACACCTCAAGTCTACATCCACTCTCCATGACAGGTTTTATCTGGCTTGAGTTTGCACAGATCTTGTTTATGCTACTACAAGTGTTGGGATTTTAAAGTTGCAATTGCCCTGCCGTGTCAAAACAAAACAAAAACAACAACAAAAAAACTTTTTTGTAGTCATCCACTGCTTTCGGCTCTTACATTTTTATGACCTTTCTTGCACTGTGATCCCCATGAGTCGGTAAGAGGATGTGTGATATATAGATGTCTCATTTAGTGCTACACAGTCCCTTATTCTCTGTACCTTGACCAATTGTGGGTCTTTGTGTTAATAGTTACTGTAAAAAGAAGCTTCTGGGATGAGGGTTGAGAGAAGCATTAGTTTGTGAGTATAATGTGCACGTTACAGGTTGGTTTCACACTATGCCCATTTAGCAGGATAATAGGGTCAGTTCCCTCTAGGGTCTATAACCTATCTAGCCACAAGATCTTAGCCCCAGTTACAGTGCTAAATGTGGGTTTAAAGTGGGCCTTAAATCCAATCAAAAAATGGATGGTTTCTTCCTTGACATGTGTGTTATTACTGCCCCAGCGACCACATCTTGCCAAGCCAGCTGTGACTCTAGCTCACAGAGTTCACACTAGATAAGATTTCTTTTTTCCTCCAGTGAAATGCATAGCACCTCCTAGCCTTAGCAGCATTTGGATAAAGCTTAAAGATGAAGAGCAACTTGATTTCTCTATGTTCCATGACTCAAGTAAGTGGTGTCTTCAGCAACAGGGTCTTCCCATGAGGGTAAACAAGAACAAGGACAATAGCTGCCATGTGGGAGGTGACTTATTCCTAGTAGCAGACTTCGTATTTGCTAGCCTATATTATCTAACAGGGACATCACTGGCCTGCTATATCATAACTCCATCTAGGCTCTTTTCATATGTGCGTATGTACATATTTGAGAGTGTATCTACAGCAGTTTCCATATGACTTTTTCAGAAGGTCTTTAGTGTTAATTATTGCTCTCCTATTCACTCTTCGAAACCTCCTCATCTGTCTCTGACTCCACTTAACCACTAGTCTCCTATTATTCCTCTGCCAAGCAACCAGTGGTTCCAGAAAAGAGGCCAGTGTGGGATGGAGGAAGATCATAAGTTCAAAACCAGCATGTACTCCATAAAGAAACTCTGCCTTAAATCCATATACCTCTCTCTCCCCCCCCCCTCTCTCACACACACATACACACACACACACACACACACACACAC
>JADRCD010104675.1:0-30294 GCA_019843815.1 Montemys delectorum | reverse complement strand
GGGGGGGGGAGAGAGAGAAAGAGAGAACAAAACAAGAAAATGACCTTAAAAGAACAGTAAGAGTGGCCTTCTTAAGAAAGGATTAAATCCAAAAGATAGTCTATTTCTGAAGTGCTAAGAGACTTTAATGCAAATCTTGTATGAATAAAGATTTTTAAAAGCCTTTGAAATTTTTAAAAATAAGGTTCTTTTGAATAACAAAATATAAGCAAATACCAGTGCAAAAACAAACAAAAAATGAAACCTAAACTATAATATATAATCACAATACATACAAAAGAGAATCACTAAATCTGGAAAAAAAAATACTCTAGACAGAAATGTCAAATTACAGCAATATATGAGGATTACGAAACCGAGAGCCCATTTCAACAAGTAATAATGAGCATCAGCTGTAGGTTTAAACAACAGCTGTAGGAATGGCTGGTAGCATTCCTACACGGGTAGTATTTGGATAGATAATAATAACAAAACCAAACCCTGCAGTAACCCACAGCCCTGACAGGGAGCATCACAAAAATGCTAAAACCAAGATGTGGTGACCCACATTTAAAAGATAAAAGCTATGCAATCTATAGCAATTACAAAAAGTCAACTTAAGATGCTATACGCACAGAGAAGTGTAATAAAAAAAACAAGGCAATCTGACGAATCCAGGCAAATTCAAGTAGCAGTAGGAGAGGGGTGAACATTTAGTCCAAGAGGAATTGAAGTAACTACAAACCACACAAGTCAACAACACAAGATCAGAGTGCTCTGACGAAGCTCTGCTGTCTGGGGTCTTATCATCCAATATGCTGAGGTCAAGAAGATATGGTCAACACTTGCCTATTCTTCTATTTACATTTTCTAATGACACGGATGGGGCGGCGTGCTGCGCCAGGGTAATTTTGACCGAGACGCCTAAGGGTCTGGTCTGCAGCCACGGGACTTGAAGGAGAGGAAGGAAGTTGTGGAGGAGGCAGAGAATGGAAGAGATGTGCCTGCCAATGGGAACACTCAAAAAAAAAAAAAAAATGAGGGAAATGAAGAGCAGGAGGCTGACAATGAGGTAGATGAAGAGGAAGAAGGTGGGGGAGGAACAGAGGGATGGGGAAGAAGGTGACGGTGAGGAAGAGGACGGAGATGAAGATGAGGAAGCTGAGGCTCTGACAGGCAATCGAGTAGCTGAGGATGGTAAGGAAGATGATGTTGACACCAAGGAGCAGAAGACTGATGAGGATGACTAGACAGCAAAAGCAAAAGCTAACCTTAGCACCGTGACCTAGTCACCCTCCACTTCCCGTCTCAGAATTCAAATGGGGTCACCTTTGAGTAGAGAAGCAGGCCCCGCCCACAACAGGCATGCCACCCACAGATGACATGGCTCTTCATCACCCAACTAAAGCCACAACATGACTTGGCAACATGGGAGGGAAAAAGAACCAGAACTTCCCAGACCCTGCTTTTTTTCTTAAAAATACTTTAAAAGGAAAATTTGTTTGTATTTTTTATTTATATTTTATATTTTTATACATATTGTTAGGGGTCAGCCATTTTTAATGATAGTGGGTACCAAACCAGCCTTAAGAGCTGTTTTCTGTCCTACTTCAGACTTTACTTGTGGTGTGACCATGTTCATTACAATCTCAAAGGAGAAAAAAAACTTGTAAAAAAACAACAACAAAAAAAAGCAACAACAAAAATACAATCTTATTCCAAGCATTCCAGTAACTCTTTTTGTGTATGTACCTAGCTGTACTATAAGCAGTTGGTTTATATGAGATGGTTAAAAGGGCCAAAGATAAAAAGATTTCCCCCCCCCCTTTTCTTTTTGTCTATGAAGTTCCTGTTTATTTTTACTATTTTTTTTTTGGCTTGTTTGATGTATGTGTGAAACAATGTCCAACAATAAACTGGAATTTTATTTTGCTGAGTTGTTCTAAAAAAAAAAGTCTAGTATTTTAAAAGATGTTGAGGAATTCTAGGAATTCTTTTTATTGTTTTGTTTAATGTTAATACATGTATATTATGTGTTTTGATCAAATCTGCCTGCATTCGCTCCCCTTTCCATCCCTATCCTATCCCCCCACCATTTTTTCCTTCTAACCGCATGTGTCTTTTCCCGTATATTCTCTAAAGCTATACAGTTATCATCACTTAGTACTGCTGGTACCCAAATCCACAGGTGCTCAGATGCCTTATCTAAAATAGCTAGTTTTTGCACATAGCCATTGCACACTCTCCTGTGCACTTTAAATCATCTCTGTGTTGCTTATAATATATCATACTCTGTAAATGCTGTGCCAACAGTTGTTATACTGTGTTCCCTAGGAGCAAATGACAAGAAGACATCTGTACATATTTGGTTCACACAGGACTGAAAAATATTTTAGAGCCAGCCTTTGTCGACTCTGTAGATGTGGAAACCACACACAGGAAGGATCAGCTGATGCTGAAAGCACACACAGGAAGGATCAGCTGATGCTGAAAGCACACACATGGAGGATCAGCTGATGCAGAAAGCACACACATGAAGGATCAGCTGATGCAGAAAGCACACACAGGAAGGATCAGCTGATGCTGAAAGCACACACAGGAAGGATCAGCTGATGCAGAGGTTCAGGTTTAAGGGATGGAGCTTACCAAATATATTATTATTTTTTATCATGTTTATTTTTCTAGCATTCCAACAACATGTCTCCACATCATTTTTATCCCATGTCTTCTCAAAACTCTTATTAGTAAGCTTAGGTCACTTTGAACACTTGGTTGAGGGAAGATGAAGAGATGAATTGTGAATGTGCCACTTAGGCAACTCATATATTAACTGGACCCAACAAAACCAGAATTAGACTCAGCAACATGAAAGAAGTTCTCCTTTGCTGTCCCATCCACCATTTAGCCAAACTAGAGACTTTAATATTAGCCTTTATACCAACACAAACACACACACACACACACACACACACACACACACACTCATATCCTTCATGTAAGCTTTCCAACCAAGGCCATGGATCTACAGACATATTTTGAGTCACTTAGATCCTGTTTCTGCTTCCTCACAACTTCATCACATGATCATCATAGTCAACGTATTACACTGGCCTTTAGAATATACCTATCTTCCATTAAGTCCAGGAATCTCAAATATCACCACACTACCTCCAATTTTCCAGTCCCGAATGTCTCACATAGTAACAATCTGTCATCTTTCATGTCAGGAAAACTTATTAGGTCTAGTTCTCTAATGACATCACTGCTTTCTCTCCCCGCTTCCTTCTCGTGTGTATAGTCATGCAGTCTTTCCCCTCAATACTTAAAGAAGAAATACTGCAGCCTGCTCTGAGCTTCAGTTTGCACTCTGTATTCACAGAATCCTGGCTTCTTTCTCTTCCTCCAACACCTGGTACAAGCTTGGCCTCTCCTGAGAAGACTGCCCGGGGCATTGCTCCATGCCCCTTCTTTTCATTTTTACACAAAACTCACTGAAGTTTTTAAACATTGAAGTGTTTAATCATTTACTACATAAAATTATCACATTAAATGCCTTAAATTGTTAATGCCACTTAATGCATACAACTCCACAAAGCAGGTGTCTTAATCAACCCAACTTTACTGAAGAAAATGAACGTTATGTCAGAAAGTTTATCCAAAATCTAGTATCAAACATCACTAAGATTTTGGTGCTTATCCACATGACTGGCTTCTGATTTTATCACAGTCTGAGTGGATGTCTCTTATCACACTGTCTCTTCTCATGGTACGTCTGCAGAGGAATGGACGGTGGGCACCTCAGCTAAAGAATTGTGAATTTTTGAGGAAGATAATGCAATACCAGTGTGTTCTCTGACATAGATGGAGATCTTTTGTAGTATGTTAGAAGTCTCTGTGTCCTTTCGAAGATGCCATGGACATCATTCATTACTATTATCAAAGGTTATTGAATAATTTCATAGTAAGATGAGAGGTGGAGTTATAACAGAAAATACTTGTGTGCTGCTTCAGTGGTCATCCAAGTTGCAGCATGCATCTATAAGAAGCATTAGCAGTTATGGAAGGAAGGTCCACTTCCAGCTCTTAAACCACCATGACAACATGCTAAGTTGGTTGCTTTCTTGCTGAGTATCTTACTTCATTTCTGGTTTGGTTTGGAATGTGTTTGTTAGGATTGATTTAACAGACATTTTACTAAAGGATGGAGGGCATTTACCAGATCCTTTATGGCCCATGGAGACAGAGTGTGAAGAGACTCTAGGGCAATTCGCAGCTTAGACAGGTGGAAAGCTGAGAAACTTCGAACAGCAACAAGAAAAGCACCCAAGGTAACTAGCCACAGTGATGCCAGTGCTGGGGACTAAGCTGACAAGTACCTGGGGACTAAGTACCATGGAGATGTGCCACTTTCCAATGGGGAAACAAGAGGATAAGCAGTGATCACTTGATTCCCACATACTTGTGAAACACGGTCTCAATTCAACTCTGAAAAAGAGGGTTCAAGCATCATTCTCTACTGCACAGTCCCCCCAAATCAACAATGTGTGTGATGTAAGTGCCAGCTTTAGACTAGCACCATTGTCTAATCCCAAGCCTAGGCTTCTTCCCAGCTAGAACACAGCTGGGGAGCCATCTAGCTGAGGGAGATTTCCTGACATCAAGTAAAGGAAAGTCCAGCAAGCCTTTCTTCCCTTTCTCTTTCTATCACCATCTAAGGACAGAACTCTACAGGCTAATGTTGGCAAACTAGCTTCTAGCATCTAGCAAAAGCAGAGTGCAGAGTTGGTGGAAACCATGGCGACACGCAGCTCTTGAGCCATTAACTCATTACTTGAGGATCCGTGGGCCCAAGACTAGATAAAGTCCATATTGGGTAATTCCAACACACAAGATCAAGGGAGGAGACATAGAGGAAAGAAGTCAATGGGGGACAGGAAGACAGGGCAAGAGGACACAGACAGAATAGTGCTCCAGAACAGCGTGTGTCCGAAGCTTTCCAGTGCCCTAACCGCCCTCAGACTGCAAGTCACAACATGGGCACCAGAATCTTGTCAGCATCACAGCCAGGGGCTTCGACAAGAAGGCATTCAGGCATCCCCTCGACAACCGTGCCTACAATACCCAGGTGCCATTTCCAGGAGCAGCCACTACAGAAACGTTGGGAATTGTGTGCCCAACATGTAGATGGCACCAGTAGACTCATCCACTCGGGCTGGCCATGAAGCTGATGAGTTTGTAGGTTTGCCATTGGTGGTAGGGGGCCTCCTGGGTATTCAGAGGGAGCCTGTGGACACATGACCATCCAACAGTGACCCAGACCTTCCTAACTACCGGTCAGTGTGGCTCTGTGAGCCTGGTTGGTATTTGGAAACATAGTACACAGAAGAGAAGAACCTTCCTGGCTTGCTTAGCCCAGTCTGTCCACTTAAAGGCAGCAGCAACGCAGAGAAGTGGAACTGCCAAGGGCTTTTTTTTTTTTTTTTTTTTTTTTTTAGGCAAGAGAAGGAGGGGGTGAAAAATAGCAGCACACAATTAGGGAGCTGCGGAACCTCTGCACAAACTGATGAATAAACCAGCCCTTGACAGCTTCCCCCACTGCTGCCGACAGGATAATTGTGTCTAATTTCTTAATTTTAATGCCGTTGTTGCATTTGGCTTCTGCTAATGAGATGTAAATATGTGTTGCGGTTTGTGGATTTGTTTAATTGCAGGGTAGCTAAACTACGATTGGCCAGAAGGTTAGTCTTTTATTTATATATTTTGATTGTTATATGCCCCTAAGTGGCAGAGGAAGTGTAGCTGGGCAAGCTGTGGCTGCGGGGTCTCTGTTTTCTCTTTCCCTTGCTTTTAGGGAGAGAAGCAGAAAGACAGAGTACTGGGAGGGTGAGTCTGAAGGTGGGAAGGATAATGAAGAAGAAAACTCCTGATAGCATCTGTTGTGGGCCAACATCTTGCCATCACTTTCTTAAGCAGACTGAGTTAAACAAAGAAGGAAAATGTGGACTCAAAGCTGTACCTCAAACAGTGTGGACCATTAGGTGGGACCCAAGTCATTTGTAAAGTAGTAACATCGGCAATAAAGTACCAGACTCGCCAGGCAGAGGTGGCGCACGCCTTTAATCGCAGCACTTGGGAGGCTGAGGCAGGCAGATTTCTGAGTTTGAGGCCTGCTTGGTCTACAGAGTGAGTTCCAGGACAGCCAGGGTTACACAGAGAAACCTTGTCTCGAAAAACCAACCCCCCACCCAAAAGTACGAGACTCCAGAAGATAGGGATACAGTGAGAGAGGGAGAAGTTGGGCTGTTCTCTGTCTCTTTGAGGACCCCGAAAAGCACAATTTAAAAAAAAAAACATTTTAATAAGCACACAGAATAATCAATATCATTATAGCATTTTCAAACAAAGTGTATTACAGTAAATTCTCCTTCACAATCACTCTCCATAGAGAAGTGTCTTAGCCAGCCCAGAAAGAAATGCATCCTGGGTATTGAGACAATGTCAAACATCTGTCAATACACTGCCAAAACTAAGCACTCAAACTTCTGTCCATGACCTTGCCAGGACAGGGTTATCCTCAGGGAACCTTCAGATAGATGGGCATCACTGCCAGAATCAGATGCACCCTGTTCCGGTGACAGCTGAGTGGCTTCATAAGACGGTATTTACCCTGGGTGCAGGTGTGCTGCTTTCTTTGGTTCACTAATGTTTCTTTCCGTTTTCCACAATGCTGGCACACAGACAAGTGGACCTTGCCAAGACAAGGGCACCATGCTGTTCGAACCTCCATGCACCCTATGAGAGAAATAACCTTTGCTTTGTAAATGATCTGGCCTTATCCTGGCTTGCTAAAGCAGCCCAGGTGAGCACCCCTCAAGCCTTCAGTCGTTCCTTTCTTCTCTCTTCATTCCTGGGTCAGCCACCCACCTGCTAGCTGGGGTAAAGGACCGGAGCAGAAGATAAACGTGGAGCTTGTCGACCAGCATTGGATAAGATTCCCAACGCAAGTAGTGAAACATATGGCTTCAATGGCTTAGGAAGGATAGAGGAAAAGTACGTCAAGCTAGGCACACAAGGATTTGCAACCAAGGCAGTCTCCAGCCAGCTAGCCAACTAGGAGTGTATTTTTATAGCTCCAGTATGATTGATTTGGCGTATCACATCAAATACTCATGCTCTCTAGGCTGGCTACCGGTATGCCATAAACCTAGGGGTTATTAAGTGAACTTGGAGAGAAATCTTACTCACCCATAGGACCTCCTGACAGACACAGAAATAAGTGCCCAATCAATTTAGCAGATAGCCCCATTTTTATCATCCTCTGAATATGATGTCTTTACGTCTTAGATACCCACTGGTGTTACATGAAAACCTTCCCATGTCAATACCTGAGACCTACTACAAGTCCAACCTGTTTATCTCTAGGCTTCACGTCTGGGAATCATTATCATTCTTGTTGTTTGTTTTTAAAAGCTTAAAAGAATAACTACCTGGCCTTAAAAGGATTACTCTCAAAACTGGTACTGTGGCTCCACAAGGCAGCAAGTACTTAGCCTCTGAAGCTGGTGGTGTAAGATACCATGATGGTGTAAAGAAGAGGAGCAGAGAGGATTCAGGGTGCCTCCACTAGACTCAGTGAAATTCTCAGCACATTCATGGTAGGTGTTAGGGAGAGGAAGGAGAAGGGAGTGGAGTGAGAAATGCTGAGTCAGTGGGCTTTGGGCAGGAGGTTTTTTAACATCTTAACTGTGCATCACACAGGGGAGTTTCAAACTTAAGAAACAAATCAGAATATCTACTTTTAAAGGTCTCTGAAGAAATGGGAAGTCTTGCAAAGTAAGCAAGCGACTTAGCTAATATGTGACCTATGCCATGGGAGACAGGAGGGAAGCAGGGCCATACATGACTTAGACTATAGGACAATAGGCATACTGTGAGTACTGCAGCTGGTTACTATGTGGTTTATGTGACACGAAGGTAGCCAGGACACTTTCAATCCCTGGCTGGCAGGGGCACTAGGTTGTTCTCACCTCACTATTAGCCCTCTCTGCCTAGGTCCTGGTGGCATAGAAACCCTGGGTTTTCTAACAATTTGGAGCAAGGAAGACAGTTCCAAGTGGAGTTCAACAGGAGAATGGAACCTTGTGCTCTGGGAAGATCTCCTATTTGGTGTAGGTATCTGGACATCAGGCTGCTGTCAGGGCCACACCTGCAGCAGGTCCAGTGTTCAACAGCTACACGTGGTAGTGAGACACAAGTGCATGAGAAGTGAACACCTTTGTGCGGAAGACAGTTGATGATATGCTGACTTGCACATAAAGAATACTTCCAGCATCAACATTTGTTGTTGTTGTTGTTGTTGTTGTTGTTGTTGTTTTTAAGTGAGCAGGTTGGTGTGATGCATGCCTTCAGTCCCAGTACTGGGGATGCAAAGGCAGGAAGATCTCTGATATTTGAGTGCCAGCCTGGTCTACAGAGTGAGTTCCAGGATAGCCAGAACTACACAGAGAAACCCCATCTCAATAAACCAACCAACCAATCAACCAGCCCAACAAAAATAGCGAGTGCTGATGTTTGTGCCTCTAGTTCGTGAATCATTGTCTATGAATTGTGCAGAGTCCGTGGAGTTGGTGTTATCTGAATGCACCCATAGCCTCATCAAGTCTGACTATTTTTCAGGGCAATAAATGTCAAAGTTCTTGGGCCATAGCTTATATCCCTAAGCCACAGTTTCTGTCCTCTACCACAACTCCCACCCTGTATTAGCTTACTATGACGGCATAAGTTATAATACATCTTTCTTCATAGTCACTCATCCTTGGCCTGGGAACAGCTAACTATATCAAATGGCAACCCATAACTTGACCCATTAGCTAAATTCTGGTCTTTCCTCACCATACACCCTCGCCCCCAAGACACTGCAGTGCACTGAGGGCCCTAAGGGATAGGAGAATGTAATTCAGAGGTCTAGGACCTAACCATGGCCTCTATTTGTTCTGTGTGATATTGAAGACAGCCCTTCAAGGGCTATGGGTTGTGGTTCCTTCATATATAAGAGAAAGAAGTGGCAGAAAATAGTCTCAGAGGCCTCATTTGTTTGGATTAAACATGGTCCACGGTGAACTAGTAACAAGACAGGAAATTATCGCTTGGGGGGTCAATATTACTTTTATATGCACCAACCCATCACAAATGTCTGACAATTTCTATTGATCTCTAAAACTTTTAAGCTGCACAGTGGCCTGAAGGCTTGCTAAATCTGTCTTATCAACTTCATGTGTTCAGTCTCTGCAGGCAGAATGATGCCGGGAACTGAGTTAGAGTCTCTGGTTAATGCAGAACAGCTGGGAGCTAAAACAGGGATTAATATGGTCTGTAGCTAGACAGGCAGGGCACAGCATCTGTGATGGGTATTCTGGGGTTTCCCCCTGGAAGTGTTTCTGTTGATAAGAGTTTTGAGCCAAAATACAGGAGATGACTCCAGATCATGAACTACTGAACACAAAATTAGGTGCACAGAATAGATCACAGAGTGCTTCATGTGGATGAATAAGCTGCAAATCCATCTTTTAAGGAAATAAAAAAGCAGAAAATGGAAGAAGACGTAATGGTGGACCTTGAACCACAGTAAAAGTGACTCTGCAGACTTTGTCTCTAGTGCTGGAAGCATTTAAAGCAGAAATGTCGAGTGTAGTTGTGGTTTTTTGGTTTGGTTTGGTTTGGTTTGGTTTGGTTTGGTTTGGTTTGGTTTGGATTGGATTTCAAAATGGAAACCTATGACCTAGGACTCCTGCCCTCATTATGATTGCACATCATAAATATCAATTCCAAATCAATAAAAGCTCCCCTCCAACCAGAAACACAAGACTACAATTTTCAATCCCCAGTCTTAGTGCCAGGAACCTACTAGGGGTGCTCACCTCTTACCATCTATCAGGGCAACCCAGGCATCCTCCCTCCACCCTGGACTTGGGGATGAATGGGTCACTCCAGCCACTATGAAGGTCTGCTGTGAGGCAGTATGTAGAGGAGAAGAGCACACAGAGGGGAGAAGGGCCATTCTTACCAGCCAGATGGGATGTAGAATCACTATAGAAACATGCCACTAGTGCTAGATTGGGATGAAGAGGGAAGAATGGTTGTAATTGTGAGAGGGACCATTGCATAGACTAGAGTCCCTGCATTGAAGAAGCAGATCAATACAAGCATCAATCACTCTCTGGTGTGGGTCCCTGAACACAATGTGACCAGCTGAGCTGCCTTACTCTCCTGCTGCATCTGCCACGGTAGCACACTTATATTGTGAACCCAAATAAACCCTTGTCAACCCAAATAATCCCTCCCATGAACTGATTCTGTCTAGAGTTTGAGCAAAGCAACAAAGGAAATAATACAAAGTATTTTACTGTTTTAGTTTCTTTTGTTTAGAGATTTATTCTAATTTACTTATGTATATGTGTCCACCTACACATGTGCCCATGGGTGTCCACAGAGACCAGTAAAGGGTGTCAGATTCCCTGGAGCTGAAGTTGTAACCTTATGTGAGCTACCCTATATGAGTGCTAGGAAGGAAACCCCAGTCCTCTGGAACAGCACCAAGCAAGCAGTCTATCCAGCCTGTTGTTCTGTTTTTGTTTTTGTTTTTGTTTTTGTTTTTGTTTTTGTTTTTGTTTTAATAAATGTTCTGTCTTACTCTCTTTTTAATTAATGTGCCTTTGAGGGTGCCTAAAAATTGAGTTTTATGGAAATATCTTATTTATGTCCTACTAGTTTTCTTGATTAGGAATATTTCATCCTCTTCTTATCATAACCAGCAGGTTCATACTGATATGTTATTATTTGCCAAAACTCCATAGTTTAGAAAAGGGCTTACTGCTGGTCTTGTATGGTTTAGATACAGGGCTTCTAAACCTCTGATCATGATCTGTATAGGATCACATATGAGATACTCTGCCTCTCATATATTACATTATAATTCATAAGAGCAGCAAAATTGCAGTTATGAAATAGCAATGAGAATAATTGTATGTTTCTGCTACTAATCTGTCTTTTCTAGAATGTTCTATAGGTAGAATTTCATCTGCTATGGCCTTTTCTCTTATTTGTCAAAATCCCTCCCTTATCTTTTTGTGACTTGATAGTTCTTTTTAAAATTAAATCACTGAATAACATTTTGAATATTACAATTTATCCATTTCTTTGTTGAAGAACAAATCAGTTGTTTCCAACTTTACTTGATTATGAATAAAGCTTCCACTGAAATCATGCACAGGACTTTTGCTGATAGAGTTCTCAACTCCTTTGGGTTGAATACTGAAGACGTGCTTGCCAGTTCATAAATCTGTGTTTGGTTTTGAACAAAATGATGAAACTATCTTCCGAAGTAGCTATACCAGTGACTCCACCAGCAGCGAAGGAGCGTTCTGGCTGCTTCACATCTTGTCAGCATTGGTCACTATTGTGGATTTTACATTCTTGTTAGTGAGCTATCATGTGGCTCTGTGCTGCTAGCATCATCCTGTGATGATGGGTAGTACTTAGAATCCATCTTAGCTTCATCTGTGCACATACTTTGCTGGTGAGTTGTCTGTTCTAGTTTCCTGTGCATGCTATGTTTAGGTTGTTTGTTTCTTATTATTGACAAGAGTTTTCATCCATTTCAGACATAAGCCCTGAGTCTGATAACAGTTTTGCAAAGATTTTCTCCCAGCCTCTGACTTCTGTGTTCATTAGTCTAGTGGTGTCTTTTACAGAGTAGAATTGTTTTGATGTGTATCGTGGTGGATTTGCTAGTATGTTCCTGCGTGGATTATGTTTTGGGCATTGTAGGCAGCTATCACCAAATCACAGGTCACTTAGGTTGTCTTCTCTGTTCCACATTCTTTATATCCTTTCAGTGTGAATTCAAATTATTGATTTTTAGTTCATTTTTGTGAATAGAAGAAGATATTCTATATTTGTTTATGAATATTCATGTGTTCTAGCATTTCCTGTTGAAAGGTATCATTCTGCATTCTATTGCCTTTTCTCTTAAGAAAGACTTTCCTACTGTTTTTGTAGATCTATAGCCAGACTTTCCCTTCTAATGTATTGATTCACTGATCTACTCTTGTCAGCTTGGCAGTGTGCATTTCGAAATCAGATAGTGTTGCCAGGCTTGTTGCTGCACTCATTTAATCCTAGCACTCAGACATAGAGACAGGCAGATCTTCGTAAATTTAAAACTAGTCTCATCTGTGTAGTAAATTCCTGTAGGCTTGGATTTTTCTCTAAACCTACTTTACTTATATTCTAGAATGCTTCAACCTCCCTTCTAGCCCACCAACTAGGGATAGGTCGAAAAGAAAGTTAATAGGAAAAGGGAATTTTGGACCTGTTTAGAAGTAGTTCTTTGGGGCAATTCCAATACTTGTTGTCAGGATATCTTCAGTCCAGACTAACAGCAAACCCCAAACAGGAATCAGTAGCAGTGGCTTGATGCAGCAGAAACCATAAGGCTCTGCTGAATCATCACAAATCAAAGGAAGTGGCAAGGATGAGCCAGAATACCAGGAGAAGTTCTTTGACACATTTCTCTCTATGAAATGAAGACCAGCAAAGACAAGCAAAGAAGAGTTTCATGACCAGCATGACCAGCGAAGGCCAGTGAAGTGCCGCATGGCTAGAGAATTCCATCCAAGTGTTGAAAAGGCATAACAATGCAAGAGCATCCTTTCATTGTCTATGGGGTTCTACTTACACTCTTTCCAAACATCACGCTCTCTCAAGCCTCTGCTTCAGCAAAACATCCTCTCACAAGACAGCTTCCAGACAAAAATCACATGACACAACTGAGTTTCCCAAGAAACCAGAAACCTCCACTTCAAATTCCAGGCTGCCCAGGGCTACATAGGAAGACCTTTTATCAGAATTAAGAAGCAAAAACCAAAACAAAACAAGCAAAACAGGTAGTAGTGTTATTATTTGATGGACCTGTGGTTGGCATTGAAAGTAAGACTATACACCAGGTAGAAATGAGCTGACATCTTAATGATATCAGATATTTCTATCTATGTGTGTGGCATATGTACTTATTTATATCTTTTAATTCTTTCATGAGATTCTTGTAGTTTTTCTCACACAGATTTCCCATATGTTTTGATTGATTTCTTTCCTAACTGCTCATTTCTGGTGCCATGCAAATGACACTGCAGTTCTTATTGAGAACTCCAGTCACTTTTACATAAAGATGTGTTTAGATTTCTTGTGCTAACTTGCTATCTTGTAAACTTGCTGTAACCATTTCTTAGTTTCAGGACTTTGTGGTTATTGATTCCCTGTAATTTTCTACATAAGTAATGGTGTTAACTGTGGATGAAGCTTCATTTCTTACAAATATACATGATTTCTATATGCTTTTCTAGTTTAATTGCATTGAGATTTCCAATGTGATTTATTGTTATTTTTGAGATGTAACTTTTAATTATATTTCTTCTTTCCTTTTCCCCCTCGAAACCTTTCCACATTGTTATTGCAGGCATTAAAGTATTTGGATTTACATATATATCCTCAAATAAATCTGTTGAGTTACATAATGTTGCTTGTATCTGTTTTCAGAGCAAACTCATTGGCACTAGAAAACCAGTGGATGCCATCTTTCCTAGGGAGGGACATCTCTCCCATCTCAGATTTACTCTGTTGCCTGACATTCTTTGTGTAGGGTTGAAGCCTTATGGGACTTTTCTCATAGAGTTTGGCATAATTGTCTTCTCTTTATTCAGCTCACATTTAGTTGGCCATGTTGGTAGGTTTTACAAGTGCAGCTTCTGATGTTACTAGGAGACACAATCTCTCAGGAAAATCCCTGACCCTCTGGCTATTACAATCTTTCCATCCCTCTTATTCGATTTCCCCTGAGCCTTAGGTTCTTAGTATTCTGTAGCTGTATCTACTGAGACTGCACTCTATAACTCTGCATATTGGTTGGTTGTAGATTTTTGTAGTCTTCTCTTGCTAAGAGAAGATTCCTTGATGAAAGATGATGACTATACTTATCTCTATGTATAAGGACAAATCTTTATAAATTGTTGTTAAGGATTATACTGGTGTAGTAAATCAGTGGTTGTAAATTATCTTCCAATAATCATGATTTCACTATCAGTGATTAGTTAGCCAAGTTTCCAGTATTAGACATGGTTTCCTGCTTGTTGAGCAGATCTTAAGTCCAATTAGAGATCTGTTGGTTCCAGTGCACCTTGAAAAGCAGTAATGGGAGAGACATTTTTCTTCTGCCCTGGTATTAGTAGAAAAACTTCAAATTTCTCATCTTTACATATAATGTTGACGTAGGGGTTGTGTAGTGTTCTTGACCCTGTTTAGGAACTTCTTGTTATTTTATATTTGCTGAAGATTTTTATCATCATGATGAGATATTAGGTTTTGTTAAATTCTTTTGCTTGAATATTAACATAATCACATGAATTTTCTTCCTTAGCACTGACATGATGAATTGCATCCATTTTTGTCACATGTTGAACCAGTCTTGCATGTATGAAATATGTTCAAATTGGTCATGGTATATATTTTTCTTATATATTGCTAGATTAAATTCATTAATCTTTTTATTGAGAATTTTTACATGTGTATTTTTGAGGTGTACAGACCTGTAGTAATTTCTTGTAATACATTTACCTGGTTGAATATTGACATGATGCTCTCATTGTACGATGAGTTAGAAGTACTCATCCCTTATGTTTGTAGATTCCACTTGTATGCATTAAACTGACCTTACATCAAAAATATATGAAACTGGCTGGAGAAATAGGTCCATGGTTTAGAACCTTGTTGCTCTTACAAAGGACACAAGTTCCATACCTAATACCTACAAAGTAGCTCACAGCCAGCTATAACTCAAGTTCTGAAGGATCTGAGACCTTCTTCTGACTTCTGCCGTTACCTGGCATAGACATACATACATACATACAGGCCAAATGCTCATGCACAGAAAATAAAATAAGTCTTCAAAAACTTGAAGCAAATAACATTCCTGCTGAACATGGACAGACATATTTCTTGTCATTATCTTAAATATCACAGCACGACTTTTACATGGCATTCTGCTATGCTTTCCTTTTGTTTTGGTTTGTCCTTTAAGGCTCATGTGTTGGTAGCATGGTCCTGAATACTGAAAGGACTCCTGTGGTCCTTGAGAAAGACACTGTCCTTGAAAGTTATCATAACAGGAAGTAAGTTTTTACAAAATAGCTAGCCTAACTAATCCTACTTCCTGGCTCTCCTTGTCACCATGTGATCTTGTTTTCATATAAATAGTTACTGTGATATAACCTGACATGAAAAGCAACCAAGGAAACCCTCACTAAAACTAATACTACCAAGCCTTTTAAAACCATTTTATTTGCTAATACTTTGAGCTAGACAGAACTCTTTTCTTTGAGAGCTATCCAGCTGTGGGTGTTTAGTGAAAATTTTTACATGTATATGTGCAGTGTGCTGGCTGCAAAACCTAAGACTAAACAGTCCAAAGACTTAGAAGAAAATCAAATATATATTACAAAGGGGGATTTATTAGACTGGCTTATAGAGTATGGTACAGGTGGTCTAATAATGGTTGACTCATGACAGAAAAAACAAGAATTCAATAGTGGTTCAGTCCACAAGGCTGGATGTCAGCATGACTGTGGATAAGGGGAACACTCATACATTGCTAGAAGGAGTGAAAAATTTATATAGCCACTATGGGAATCAGCGTGGTGGTTTCCATAAAGATGGGAATCCATCAAACTCGGGATCCCATTGTACTTACCATTCCTGGGCATATACCAAAGAATCGTTCATCCTACTATAAAAACACTTATGCCAAGCATGTTCATTGCTGTTCTATTCATAATAGCCAGAAATTGGAGATACCTTACATATTGGTCAGTGAATTAATGAATAAGAAAAATGTGCTATATTTACATAATAAGACTCAGCTATTAAAAAATTAAATAATGGAATTCATAGGTAAATGAAAAAAAGCACCCTGAGTGGAGTAACTGAGACCCAGAAAGAAATATGGTACATTTTGGCTTCTATATGGGTCTTATCTCTTAAGTCATTGATAAGAAAGCAATAATCCGAAGAACTACACAGAAGTTGAGTAAAGAGTAAGAGACTATGAGGGAGGGAGGGAATCTCTCTAGGAAGGGGGAAATATAATAGATAGTTATGGATGGATTTGGAGCAGGGGTGTAGAATTGGAGGAACAAATAAGGAAGGAGAGGAAAGAAGAGAACGAAGGAGGGAGTATATGGAGGGAGAGCTAAAAGTAAGGGGCATTTGAGGGGTCATATCAAAAACTGAAAAAACAGAAGCTTCCTAAAATAGATACATTTATAAAGACTATCTAAAAGAAAATTTCAAATAATAGGGTAAATATATCCCAAACTGGACATCTTTCAGCATAAAATGAAGCTTCCAGTACCAGGAATGGGTTACATCTAATCAAATTTATAGCCAAGGGGTCTCATGGGAACCTCCAAATAACCAGTTATTGCCCAGATTATTGAAATCTCTTCACAAACTGACGGTAAGGCCTTATCTCTGGAGACAACATCTATACAATTCACTGAACCCAGAGAAGCCAAGCTGGTGGAAACCTTTACCCCTACTGACCAGTTCATGGTATAGGAAGGTAGTCCGCATGATGCTAAAGGGGAAAAATAAACACTGACCCAGCTACATACCCTGTGATCTACAGCAGTGACCTAACTGCAAGCCATGACAGTGTAATGGTGGCTAAAGCTTGTGGGAATGACCAAATGTCTGATTTGAGTTAAGGCTTACTCCATGAGAAAGAAGCCATTGTCAATGCTGCTTGAGTGTCCAAGAATCTGAGACAAGATAGGCCAGGGAGTTAGGAGAAAACTAAATATGACTGTTTCACTAAAGGAACAGAACAATAAAGTTATCCTGATGATATTCTGCTATATTCATATATTAGTTCCTTGCTAAGCCATCATCCGAGAAGCTTCCTCCTGCAAAAGATGGGAACAAATATAGAAACCCACAGCTAGACAATATGCAGAGTGTGAGAGATCTTAGTATACTCATTCCAAAATGGGATATTTGCATTAAAACCCTCCCCTCAGGGCTCAGGGAACTTTGTGCAAGAGGAGACTCAAAGAACGTTAAGAGCCAGAGGGAATCGTCAACACCAGGGAAACAAGGCCTTCTAGACCCAGCAGGACTGATGAGCCTATGATCTCATGACGACTGTGACAGCATGCATAGGCCCTATGCTGGTGTTCACCAGATGGAATCCTAGAGCTAAAAGCAGAAGTGGACACAGGCCCAGAAGCTGTCTCCAATTAATAGCCACTTGCAAATGAAAAAAAAAAAAAAAAAAAAAAGCCTCTGTAAGCCTCAGTGGGGAAACAAAGCACTTAAGGCTAAGCCCCATACCCAGCAGTAGATGGCCAAAAGCATCTTGGGAGGCCCTCATGCCTGTGTGTGTGTGTGTGTGTGTGTGTGTGTGTGTGTGTGTGTGTGTGTAAGGGTCCGAGAACCACCATCAAGTCAATAGAATGGGCATCCAGACTTACTTCCTAGAAGAGCTTGCAAAGACTTAGGGTGATTTTTCTCTTTAACATCTTGTAAATTTCCCCACAAACACTCCAGGCTTTGTGCTTTCTCTCTGGGGCAGAAGGTATAACTGTTCAGTTCTGACAAACATGTACCTAGTTAAATCATCTATTTCTTCATGAATTTGGGTAAACTTTGTATTTCAATGGCTTCCTCAGTCTTATGTGCCTTTTCAAATTTGATTACCTTTTAACCTTTAAATTTTCAGGAATCCATACAAATGCCTTCCTGCTTGTATCTGATATGAGGGATTTGTAACTCTTCTGTTTCTCTTAGTTAACCTAGAAGTGTGTTTATCAATTTCATTGATGTTTTCAAAGAGCTGTCTTTGGTTCTATTGGCTGTCTCTATTGATTTCCCACTTTAAAAACCACTGAATATTGTTTTACTGTTTACTCTTTGCTGTTAATTTACTTTGAATTTTTCTCTATTTATTGGAGTTTCCTAAAGTAGATGCCAAGCTTATTAGCCTTGAACTTTTCTTTTGAACTTATGTATTCTGTACTAAAAATAACTCTCTTGCCATTAGTCCCACTGAATCCCACAGATTTTGAGGAATGGTTTTAATTTTCATCACAATATCCCTTGGAGTCTTCTTCCTTGGATCCTGTATTGCTTAAGTGCATGTTTTTTAATGTCCAAGTATTTATGAAGAGCCTAGCTACCTTTTGTTGTTTATTATTGTTTATTTCTAGTTCTTGTTTGATTGTCTAAAATCATGCTTCCCATGGTTTGGTATCTTTTAGATTTAGTGAAGTGTGTTTGAGAGTCCACAATGTTTTCTATCTGGGTACTCATTCCATGTAGTCTTGAGAGGAATGTGTATACTGACTGAAATAATCTCCGGATGTCAGCTCATCAGATATACTTAGCCAGGGGTGTTGTCCTCACATCCTAACTTGTCTCCTGCTATTAGATGTATCCATTGATGAACCAAAAGTACAGCCATAGTACTGGATTCAACCATTTCCCCTTGCACTTTTATCAAGTTTTATCTCCTTTTGTCACTGTTAGGCACAGTCATTAAGAAGTATTATGTCCCCTAAGAGAACCAAACTTCTTATCATTATTGATGAACTCTTTTATCCCCATCACTTTGCTTTCTCTGCAGTCTGCTTTTCTGTATATAACAGCATTAGACAGCCTTCTTTGGATTAATGTCAGCACATATCTTCATTCCTGTATTTTTAATTTCTCTGTGTTGTTATAGCTAAACCACATGTCATAGACAGTATATCAACTTGAATCCTATACTATTTTTATCCAACCTGACAGTCTTTGTCCTTTAATGGTGCGGTTAGGAAATTAATGTTCAAAATGCTTCCTGACATTTTTATTATGTCCTACCATATCTGGTCTAGGTGTGATCTTGCATGTCTGTTATCTGAGCTATAGGTGGAATATAGAAAATTCAGAGCCAACATGAGCTATTATTAATCTGTTCCCTTACTCATTTTCATTAGTTTGGGGGTGAATTTTTGCAGTTAATCCATTTATTCAGTACACTTACCTGTTTCAGAGCTTTAATTCTTTTCTCTCTTAAAATATTTAGCCATGAGGTGGTAGCACATGGTGGTTTAATCCCAGCACTAGGAAGTCATAGGCGGGTGTATCTCTGTGAGTTTGAGGCAAATATTGCCTACAGAGTGAATTCCAGGACAGCCAGGGATGCACAGAGAGAACATGTCTCAAAAAAATACCAGATGGATAGATGGATGGATGGATGGATGGATGGATGGATGGATGGGTAGATAGATGATGGGTGGGTAGATGGATGAGTGGATGATGGGTGGATGGATAGATAGATAGATAGATAGATGATAGATAGATAGATAGATAGATAGATAGATAGATAGATAGATAGGGTTATTCTCTGAATCTTAGATGCCAAAAGTAGGTTTCATTGGAGCTTATGTTTTATGTATTAGTGGGGTGGCATGTAATTGTGCAGACAAGAGAATGTACCAGAGTTTGTAGAGGACACTTTCTACCATGTTCAGACTGCATATCTCTTGTTTCTCTAACATGTGATACTGCAGGATACCTAGCCCCTAATCTGACTGATGTTCCTGTCTCTACCTCCCTTCTCCAGTAAGGGCACATTGGGAGCACAGGTGCTTGAATTACTGCACTGACTTTCTACATGGCTTGTAGGGGTTAAGCTCAGGCCATTATTCTTTCAGATCACAGCACTTGCCAGCCAAGACATCTCACAGTTCGAGGGGGTTTTGTTTGTTTATCTTGGTTTGTTTTATTTTTTGATGGAAGGTCTACACTGTAGTACAGACTGTCCTCATACCCAAAGCAATCCTCCTGCCTCAACGTCCTGAGGCTGGAATTATAGGCATGAGTCATCTTATGCCTCTTATTCTCTTTTTATACCCTTTCTAGTTTTGATAGTACATTCTGTGTGGTTACATTTTTTCTCTTAAAACATTAATTATACTTTCAAACTTTTTTATCACTTATTTTAGACTTATCATTTTTTGAGTCTCCACTATGCATTTATAGCTAGTTCTACCCCTTTCTCAACTTATGCCACTGCACAAGTTGTGCAAGAACATTATACAGAACATTCCCAATTCCCTACTGGCATCCTGTCCCTTATCTGACTGCTCATTGCTCACTTCTGTCATTCCTGTGATAGAGTACCTGACAGAAGCAACTTAAAAAACAAGGACTTATTTTGCCTCATCTATAAAAGGAACTACATGTATTACAATGAGGAGGGCATGATGATCAGAGTATGAGGTGGCTAGTCACATTGCATCCACAGAGAGAGTACCACAGGTATTCAGGTGGTTCATCTCCTCTCAGTTACTCATATCTAGAATATCCACATATATTCATGTCTGGTACATCCTGGGTTTAAATCTAGCCAGTCTGACAATGAAGATTTAACTGTCACACATTGATCTTATGCATTTCACTTATTCAGAGATATAATTATCAAATACATCCAGAGTTGTCATTAGTTTGCCCAAAGTGCTATTTAGTTCATTAACTAAGTCTAGGAGAACAAAAGGATTCTGTTATACATTTGTTATTTATGTAGATTGAGCTCTCCAACATTGTTTTTCTTCTTTCTTAAACTTTTTATTTAACATTCAATACAAGACAATCTAGTAATAAAATCTTCCTTCAAACTTTATCTTTGAGGATTTCTGTCCTTTCTCTTTTGAAGTAATTTTTTGCTGGGTCCAGGATTCTAGGTAGGTGCTTTTCATTCAGTGCCTTAAATATATTGTCTCACCATCATCTTCCTAACATGGTTTCTGAAATTGTGATAGTTACTGTTGCCAACTTGAAATATCTCTAATCAGCTGGCTAATGTGTAGCTGAGCATGTCTTGATTACATTAACTGACATGGGAAGACCCTCCACTGCAGAGAGTATCGTTCCCTGTCTGAGATCCTGGACTCCAAGGAGGAAGAAAACTGAACAGCAGCATGCCTTTATCATTGCATCTTTTTTCTGATTATAGACAGGATATAACCATCTCCCTCAAACTCCTACAACTGTGACAATCCCACCATGATGTACTATAACCCGCAACCATCACCAAAATCAAACTCTTTCTCCCATAAGTTGCTTATCAGAGTATAATCACAATAGCCAGATGTTCTGGGCATAATTAGGACAGCTTTCTACCTCCTTCTGCTTGAAGCATAAATGGACTTTTCTATCTTTAGCCTAAAATTTTAATGAGCTTTCAAAGCAAAGGAAAGTAAGTTGTGTTCCTACAATTATTCCCTAGTGCTGGAGACGTACCTCCTGAGAGTAACCATGCTGAATACCAGCAATCTGTCAATGTAACTGAGTTTTCTGGTTTCCACAGAGACTTCTGCTCCGGAATAGCCTATCTCGCTATCCTGGGTACACAAGTTTGCTTGTGTCCTCAATTCTTTGTTGGATCTAACAAGAGTTGTAGATTTGATGTTTGCTCAACTGTGTTCTTGTTAGGAGAGAGTGATAACTCTCCTTACCTATAAGACCAAATCTTAAAACTATTAAGTAAATCTTTTCTTGTAGAAGAATTTTGGACATTCAGATGAACCGAAAAAACTATGCAAGAAGTTTCCATATACCTCACAATGCTGATGTCCTCCATGATATCATCAGCCCTTACTATAGTTTGTGTGACATACAAATGACCCAATACCAATGCATTATTAATAACCAAAGTCTGTAGTTCACTCATAATTCCTCACTTCTCTATAACATTCTTTTTCTGTCCAAGGATCCCATCCAGTATAATATATTACATTTTATCGTCCTATATCTTTAGAATGTTCTTGTCTATGGCAATTTCCTAGATCTTCCTAGCTTCTGACAGAGGCTTTTTAGGAGTCAGACTCTGGTGCTCTGATGCACGGGGGTTTGCCTCATGTGGTTCTGACAGTTAGTTCAAGTGATGAGCTTTGGTAGGAGGAGTGCCACAATAGTGGGCACCATTCTCCTTCTACTCTATCCAGGGTGCACCATGTGAACAACACCCATCCATGTCTGTGCCGAGTTGATGGCCTGGCCAGCTGCAAAAGACACATCCTCTTCTTTCCCTCTTTAGAATAAAGTGAGTATTTGTCGAGATGATTTTCAACTGAGATGTGGCCCATGGGTAGGCCTCTTTCCAGTTGAGGCACTGAAAGGTGTGCATGTGAAAAGCCAAAGGCTAGGCGACAGAGAGCACCTAAGATGCCCTCCATGTCAGATCTCCCATCCACCTTCAGTGACTGTGCTCCAATAAACTTCCCTCGATGCAGGATCAAATTCCACACTGGATCCTCTGTCTCCAAACAGCTGGTTGACAGAATCAGGGCAGCCTTGGAAAATTTTCACGATTTGTTTGGAGACATCAAACAATCCCATAGGCTCAAGTTTCTACATCTCTAAAGAAGGTTGTATTTATAGAGAGGGAGAGAGTAGGAGGGATAGCATCTAGACAGGCAATGCAGCTGGGAATGAGCAATGACTCCAGGATCTGTCCAAGGACAGAGGGACAGCCTGGGAGCTAGGAGGGCAGAAGCAGAAGCAGATGCTGTGAGAGAAGTAGGTCAGACTTCAGTCTGTGAGTTCACAGTTTAGGCCCTGGAGAACTTGACAAAGCTGCAGCCTTCCAGAGCAAAGTGCAGGCAGATATTACCCAGTTATACACAGCTTCAAGACAGAGTACTTCTACTTGGTCCACACAGATACCTGGCTGGCATTTCTGTGCTTGCAAGTTTCACCATGGGTTGTACTTGGGACCCAGAACAGTCCTAGGTAATGCGAAAGTGGTCAGAGAAGAAGGGCAGCTTTCCAGAAGTTGAACTTCTGGAAAGCAGTGTGCCTCCATTTGAGGAAAAGGTACAGACTACTGGCATCAGTTCACGTGGCAACTAGTGTGCCTCTATAAGGAAGCCTTGGACTTTTTTCTAACATATTTCCTGGGGATCAAAATCTCTCCTGCCTCCTCCTCAATTTCCTCATGAAAAGACCCTCCTTTCATCAGTCAGCTCTGCTTCCTAAGAATGCATGTGTGTACGTACATTATATAGCTCACAGACGTATATACACATATGCACTCATGACTACAGACATGTGCCAACGTGTATGCTCATAGGCATGAGTTCACTTATGTGTACTAGCTCCTCCTCCTCACCCTGTATGCAGCATTTACTCATTGACCCACGTTGCATTCTGCCTCCTCTGCTACCATGTAATAATCACCGGCAAACCCCTAACCAGCACCTGGAACTGATAGATTGACTTGCATGTGAAAGACCTACGGGTTCTTAGTTGTTGAAATTGTTTCCAGTCACAGAGGAGGACAAAAGAATGGAAAAGTGTATACAGCAGGCCTACTCAGGTGTATTCAGTTTCTGAATGAATACCTTTACTTTATGTTCATGTGGTCCCTGGGTACAGTCAGAAGGAAACCATGTTTGTTTGGTTCTGTTTCTAGAAAAGAAGGGACTACATAGAGAGTCTCTCTCTGAAAGAAAAGACCACCTTCCTCTGTCTTGTTCACAATGTTACAATACCATTATCTGATCAAGAGCCTACATGGGTATCCATGAGGTTGTAAAATTATAATTTGATGAAAATTTAGAAAACCCTCAGGCTAGAGAAACCTGAAGCCAGATTTATCCTACATTATGTATGTGTTGTGTGGCTCAGGCTAGTTCCTTATATAAGTGTTTTGTGTTGCTGTACAAAAAACTTCAAGCTGGATATGTTAGTCAATGTTGTATCAGTAGGATAAAAATACAATATAATAAAAAATAAAAAAAAAACAGCTTAAAGGAGAAAGAGCACTTCAGTTCATGGTTCCAGAGGTTAAAGTTCAAAGTCACTTGGATGTGTTGTCCCATGGCTTTTGCTGAAGCAGAATGATGTGGTGGAGGACAGGTGATGTGGGAAAGACTGCTCACCTCAGACTGGCCATGAAACAGCAAGAAGAATAAGGTGAGATGGGAGACAAAACATAGGATTCAAAGACAGAACCTCATTGGCCCATTTCTTTCAACTGGGCCCCCAGTCTTAATGTTTCTATCAGTTTCTGCTAGTGCCACTAGAAGACAATCAGTCTTTAATATATGAGTCTCTGAGGAACATTCCAGATCCCAGCCACAACCCTGGGTGACATAGAGAGAGGTTTATTTCATGCATATCTTTGAAGAGCATAGCCCCAGTATCCCTTAGTTCCAAGGGTATCATGGCCAACTGCATCCCAGTGCAGAGATCATGAAGAAGAGGAACTCAGGGGAGACGCTTGACTCCTTTACATCAACCTATTCTCAAAACAAGTCCAAATGCCACAAAACCTGCATTAATCCCTTCCAAGGAGGCCTCCCTGAACCAATTACCTTCCCCAAGGCCCCAGCTTTTACAGGTTCCACTGCCACATAGACAAAGTTCTTAGCATAGGAATTTTTGAGTGGCATGCACACTTAGAATGTCCTGCTTATAATCTTTGTGTTTATGTTCTTCATATACAGGAAGTGTGCTCTTGTCATCCCAAAACCTAAACGAAACTCAGAAAAAAAGTCTCACTCAAAACATTCAGCGCAACTCCTGACACAGGAAACATTCTGGCAAAGAGTTGGCACCCATGGCTGTTGCTGCACATCCTTAGTCACTAAGCCCAGGAGTAGAATCCAAGTCTCCAGAGCCAGATGATACCAATAACCTGAAGATCCTGCCCAGCCATAGTGGGCAGTCAGTTCTGACTCACACATCTCTTAACTGTCTATATAAGTAAGCGGTGGGGGAATAAACACGTGGGCCTTACTGTTTTACTTTAAGAAGTACATTAACCTCAATTTCTTCATCTTTAAACTGGCTTTATAATAATACTTCAAGGGTGTTTTAAAGGGTAAATTATGTATAGTGTGCCCAGAATGGTACTTTACTAGATACCATTACTAGAGCTAGCATGAAGGTTGACCATTGGGGTCTTTCTGAGCACCAACAGAAAGTTCTCCCAGTCTCTCCCAAGCTTGCCCATCATATAATACGGCAGCGATTCCCTTCCTCTTCCCTGTCCCATCCTCCTTCAGTAAATGTTAATTATGCATGAAGGTTCCCTGCAGCAGAAGCGCTATAATTAATTTATGTTGGGACCATAATAGATTCCAACACAAACTCCATTTCATTGCAACCAACTGTACTGAGTGTTGTTTGCTTCAAGGCATAATTCCATAATTCAGTGTGAAATGTTCCCCCCCTGCAGTTTGCTCTTCCCAGAACCCAGGAAGAGGAACCAACAGCAATGGAAGAAAGCCTCCAGGTTTTCACTCTGTGAATGTGAAGATTCTCCACCCTTCACCCCTTCTATTGATCTCTACAGCTACCAAAATAAGAGGTCACACTCCTGGTATACACAGTTTCTGGTAATAATTATGTGACATGTGGCATCCACATATTCCTTGAACTACAACTTTCCTGATTAAAAAAAAGGGGGGGGAAATACAGTAATCTATATACTACTTAAGGTATTGTGGTTTTTTTCTAAACACATACTACAATATAGGGCACACTCACTTAGTGAGCATTCACTGTGTTCCCACCAGTGGGAAGGCTCTTTCCATCCTAGGACACCTGTTGGGTGGGAGGTGGAGCATCCTAATCAGGTGGTCTTCTTTCAAGAAAGCCTCTATTGAAAGGTTAAGCTTTGAAGAGGCCAGCACCTGAGCTCACAGTCTAGAATTGCACCTGGATGTTCTGCCCAAGATCTTTTCATGGAGTAGGGAGAGAGGAGGAAAGGATGTCCCTCAATCTGCCCCTGGCACTTTTCTTGTCCCTCCCAGTTAACTAAGAGGTTAAAAAAAAAAAAATCTAAGACCCAGTCTGTGCTACACAGAGTCATAAAATTAGCACCACTACATTTCTCTACCCTTTCTTGCCACACTTAAAGGTTTTATATTTTTTTAGAGGCAATGACATATATGCATGCAACTGTAACTACCTATGGTAGCAAAATCTCTTCTAGTCTCCTTCAAAGTCGTATGACTAAGGTTGTTTTATGCTAATGGTTTTTATACAAGTATAAAAAGTATACTATAACATAATGATAAAAGTATAGTCTAGTGAATATATCAACATGGTGGCCTATTACAGTATTCTATACTGTATGTAGTTGTATGCACTGTGTTTTTATGCAACTGGCAGCACAGTTTGTTTACACCAGTAATGTTTCAGACACGTGAGTAATTCAATGAACTATAGCCTCACAAAGTTAAGGTGGCTGCAACATCACTGGGTGGTAGGAATTTCTCAGTTCTATTATACTCTTTATGAGGCCACCATTATACACATAGTCCACCATGGACCACAATGCTACATGACAGCATGTGACTGTACTTAAAGACCGCCTTTGTCAACCAGCAGAATATATGATTGGAATCAGTTCTGTCAAAAATATCCCTTTGACTCTATCTCTAGAAGGTCAACTGATGTCAGGAGTGTGACAGACTTTCAACAAGTGTAGAATAAAGGAATGTGTAAAAGCAGAAACATTACCATCCATCTGTCTACAACAAAGCTGGTAAGAAACAATAACACATGTACAGATACACAGAAAGATGCATGCCCATATATATGTGTTGGTGTGGGGAGTCATGGGATGGAAAACTTACCTTTTTAAATTGGTGAAAAACATGCCAGGAAGAAAAAGGATGCCACCCGCTTGGAAAAGACAGGCTATCCACAGGCAGACCTTCAAAGACCAAGGCAGAGAATGCTGTCAGGACTTGTAGTTTAAATGTCTGAAGGTAATTTGGGACTGCTTGAGAGGCTTCTAGAGAGGCAGCAAGCCTTGAAATCCATAGCCAGGGATGATTGCAGTCTCCTTGCCCTGACTAGCCTTGTTCCATGAGGTGTGTGGGGCTACGAGGAGCGGGGAACGAACACATAGGACCTAGACCAAGATCTCTATGGCTGCTCAAGCCTATAAGGCTTCTCTACGAAGGACGGGAGGGGCTGCACTCCTCCGGGCTGCACTCCTCTGGAGAGCTGAGCTTGATGCTTCTCTGGGACCTTTGCTGGAGGTGTAGGTCCAGATTATGAGAGTCCTGAGGATGACTAAGATCTTCACATTGCAAGACCTAAATTTGCTGTTGAAATGAGCACTTAACTTCAGACAAAATGAACCAATGCCTCTGAGCAGATCTTACTTGGATGAGAATGCTCAGCTTCCCTGGATTGCTATTGCTCGTGAGAAACATCCTTGTGTCCCAATACAATTATCAGTCAAGCTTACTCCAAGTGGTGGATTCTGCCTTTCTGGTAAAACTAATTAACTCTTATAGAGCTGTTGTAAGGGTAAAATGGGCAGATATATATGGGGTACAGGTCAGGACAGAATATGGCATGTGCATCTCAGTAAGTGCTCACAGGAACTATTAAACACAAGTCCATGTTTGAACCCTGCCTTCTTGGCCAATGGTACCAAGCCCCTGCTGCCTCTGTCCAGAGTGCTAGGCCTCTCTTGGGCCTTCTCTGATTCCATAGGGCTCTGGGTTTTCTCCTCCTTCCCCTTTCACCAGGCAAGTCTGGGCCTGAGCTCAACTCTACCTGAGCAATTGAGGTCCATGAAAGCAAGATGTCACCTGCCCAGAGGGCTGTGACTTCTATGACAGACATTATCCTGTCCTGCCACACAGTGATGAACAACTAAGACCATTTAGGAAAATATTCTCTTACCGCACTTCAGTAAAATGTCCCTCTTCCTCTCTTTAACAAATGGGCAACTGGCCCACCTGGGAGCCATGATCACTCTACACTGAGACTAATGGATGGGATTTCTTCTTCCAAAGAGAAATTTTGCTATGAGCATTTGTTCCTTGAAGCCCTCCTGCAAGAAAGCACAGGCTGGTGAGGTGAAACTAAAAGAAAGCTTCTGTATAAACATTTGATTCTTCAGCCAAAGGAGGCTCCATTCAGGCAGCAAGGCCCTGGCAGGATGGCAAAGAACTCTAACTCAAAGCCCAATCCAACAGCATGTCCCAGGCTTTCCTGTGAGAACACGACTCTGAAGTCAGCTAGAGGAACACTGAGGCAAAAGCAGAAATAAGGGCAAGGGACACTTGAGAATGCTGTGACCCTGGAGGGGCTCCTTGGCAACCTACACCTCTCTGGCCTGTGCTAGTGAAACTTCTGCCCACAGTTCTACATGCTGAGAGTTGAGCCAGAGCTAACCAGATTCCACCGTGTTTCAGGCATGCAGCCAGGCTGAGCCAGCCTGGCCAGGTTAAGAAGATGCTTATACTAATTTTAAAAATGGATATGTTGTTATCAGTGACCTATCTTTTACTGGGAAGCCTGAATTTCTCAATAGCCTTTTCTATACAAATACTGCTGTGCCCAGCACTTGGACTTCAAAATGATATTTCAAGGACTACCTGTGTCGCCAAGGTATCCCAAGCTTTTGAACAAGCCCAATAGAAAAGAGAAGGGATGATCCCAGAGAAGGGAACCCCAGAACTCTGGGTCTGTTAGGACATGACCTACTCTCTAGCCCAATACCAGACCCTGGAATTCTTATCAGAACCAGTAAGAAGGTCTCAGAGAAAGAAGGGGCTGGGAGGAGGGGACAGGTACAGTGAAGTACAGAGAGCCCCACCCCTTTTCAGACAGTGTCTGTCCTCTGGGGTTCTCTGTAAGCAGGTGGCCTAGTAAGATCACAGAGAATGGCCTGAGCTCAACCATGCACTCACCAACATAGGACCACAGAGAAGTCATTCGACCTTTTCCTCAGTGCTAGACCTATACCCAACATCTGTGCACTGACTAGGTGGAATCAGGATAGCAGACACCATTCCCCATGGTGACATTCCACCCCACAGCCAGTCTCTTGTCACCCAAAACCAAGGACAGTTCTGAACCTTTGTTTATAAGTATTAAGCAAAGAAAGAGTTTTTTTATTGTATTATATTAAGCACAGAAAGAAATTTTATTATTGCAAATGGCAATAATAAAACGTAACGATTAAATAACACTAATAAAAGTTGTTTTAAACTATCCAACTGTTGGCAGCTTTCTGGCCTTGGGTACCAATAGAAAGTGAACTTAGAGAGAGGAGGGCCTCTAAATACACAAGAAGCCCAGGCCTGAAACTGTTTCAATTCATCGTCTCTACAGAGCAATGGCCCCAGCTTGGAATGCAGTATTTCTTTGGTTACTGTACTTACTTAGCCTCTGTGGAGCGACCACATCCTCACTAATTTCAACTCTACCAATTGTACCACTAGAAACCACTCTCCCCACTCTCCTAAGCCGAGAGACATCTCATGCTTCCTGGGTGTCTTCTAGCTCCTCTGGTGTATACATTCCTGCTTTCACCCCCATCGGAGTGAGAGTACCTTCCTCACTGGCTTAAGTCGGCCATTTAAGTTGCCCATTAATGTTGTAATAATAGCATTATCCACGTTCATTTCAGAAGTTCATTATTTCAAGCTTCCCCTCCTTTTCCCTCTCCTCTTTTCCCTCTTACCCCTCCCTCCTTCCCTCCTCCTCTCTTACCCCTCCTCTTCTCTTCCCCCATCATGGTGTCACACTGCCTTGTCCTTTCTTTGGCCTGTGTGCCTTTTTGTCCATCAATAGTTTCAGCTCATGTCCCAGCATTGAGATACTAACCTCAGAGCCCAAGTTTCCAATACTGTAGTGCCTTGTGCTAATACATGTAGTAGATAGGATGTGTTTGATGGTGTTTCTGAGGACTGGAAACCAACTGGTCTTTTTCTTTGTTTTTCACACATTTTGTCTGCTTCTTCCTGGCACATTAGAGTATCCCATATGCTGGGTTGATTGAGCTTGGAACTCCCAGATCCATGGAAGAAGAGTCAGTTCCCATTCTGAACACAGGCATGGCCGAGGTTCAGGACACCTATCATCATCATAGGAGAGGATTTCCACCCAGAATTACAGGCTGGCTGTGTCTTCCCTACCCACTTAGTACTGGCGGGATTTTTCACTCCATTCTTTGAGAGTCTTGTTTTATCCTGGTAGTTCTTTTCAAGTCTATACCTGTGCAAACACATGTATCCAAATACTCACACATGTACATACACACAAGCACGCATTCATCACGTGCACATATACACACATGCATGTCACTGCTGTCTCATATTCCTATAGTGCTTGCTTCTAGTGCCTTCCTACCACCGTCAACATAGGAGTTTAGTCTTCTTGTGTGTGTGTGTGTGTGTGTGTGTG